>MU760340.1:153951-264962 GCA_026770625.1 Nicotiana glauca
CCTTATTCAAAAGGGTTTTCCACGTAAAAATCTTGGTGTCATTGTTACTCTTTTATTTTTGTTAATTACCGTATCTCGGTGCTACATTATTATTCCGCTTTTATTACCGTGAATATTATTTCCGTGAGGGTTTATTCCCAACACTCCCCATTAAGCAAAGTTTCACTTTTGATAGACACTTAGGTTTTACCATTTTCACCAAAATCAAAGTCTAGAGATTTCTAATTCGTCATTGATAACATTAATAAGAAGCTTTCAAGTTGGAAGACCAGATTCCTTAATATGGAAGGTCGCGCTACCCTTGCAACCTCTATTCTTAATAGTATTTCAAATCATATTATATAATACCATAAACTCCCCAAAAAAATCAATAGCCTCAATGATCGAAGCCAACGTAATTTCATACGGGGATCCACTGCTGAAAAATCAAAGCTTCATCTTATTAATTGGCATACCTTGACTGATACTAAGAATAATGGTGAATTAGGTATAGTCAATGCTGAAAACAAGAATTTAACTATTCATACGAACCTTGCATGGCTACTTTTTAAAAACCCTTATTCCCTTTGGACCTGAGTCCTCATTAATAAATATTGTTACTCTTGGAGAAGCTTTCCGAAACTCATACCCATTAATGTAGAACTTATTCAATTATCTGGAGCAGCATTCTTAAGGGATGGTACTTTTGTAATCAAGGTATCCGTTAGATTATTAGAAATGGTAAAAGCAATAATTTTTGGCATACCCAATGATTACCCAATACTCCCAGTCTTAGATCTACTATAGAGGGTCCTTTAACTTCTACTAAACATGCTCTCAATATTGCAGACTTTAATGAAAATAGATCTTGGAATCTCAAAAAAATCTCGTTTGACCTACCATCCCAATTACTTAACACTATTAATAGTGTTCAACTACCATTATTCCCGGAACATGAAGATAGGTCAATTTGGAAACTAACAAAAATTGGTTGTTTCAGTTGGCTCACCAACTGCTCGGACACTTATCAAATCTAGTCATTCAAACACTCTTAACTACTCTTGGATTCGGGAGATGAAGACACCAAATAAAATAAAATTCTTCATTTGGTTATGTTATCATAATCGTTTACCAACCCGAGTCTACTTAAACATAGGCATTGATATTGATAGACAATGCTCCACCTGCAGTTCTTGTGAAGAAATCCTTGATCATATTATCATTGACTGTGTGGTCGTTAAATCCTTCTGGCAAAGACTCGGTATTACTAGTATTCACACTCTTTACAATCACCAACACTGGTTGGATAGTATTGTAAACATCTCTCTTACATTACCAGATGCAATCCACATATGAAAAGAACTATTTTCCTTTTGTCTTTGGCATATTTGGATCACTAGAAATAACTAACTCTACAATAACCTCACAAACTCTGCTTCTTTTGATTTGGTACATATGCGAGCTACATAGTATGTTGCTCTAGCACGAAATGACAACAACAACAAACCACCTCTAACTCTCCACGTAAAATGGCATCCTCCTAAACAAAATCACTTCAAACTCAATATTAATGGAGCATTTAAAGATGGAGCGGGAGGTATCGGCGGACTTTTCTGAAATAGAAAAGGGGATTGGGTGCTAGGATATTACATGTAGATTCTTCAATCCGATCATACATATAGCGAGCTCATGTCACTTTTACACATGCTCTAAAGTTAGCTTAATTATGCTAATTGCCTGCTTTCTTAGTTTGGTTTTCTTTTTTTGGATGAGATTATCTTGAACTCAATAGTGCCTTCCTATTGACAAGACATTGTGAGGGGATAAAGAAAGAAGTTTATTCAAATATGAAACCATTTGGAAGACTACAAAGTCAAAAAAATTCCATTCTTCATACCCGGAAGAGGTATGGTCCCATTTAATAATTACTTCATTATCTCTCTCGATTTTATTCTGGTGTACTTTGTTTATATATTTTTTGATGTTTAAGAATTCATGTATTTCATTTGCACCATTTATTTGTTTTGAAAAGTAGAAGAAATATATTGACCCAAGAAAATAAGAGATATGTATTTTTAAAAGGATGCCTAACCACATGATATTCCACAAATATAAACAAAAGCAAACAGTTGAATATACTTATCATTTATTTTATCAGCAGATATTTTGTGCTTCATTTGCTCCCTTGCAACACTTTTATCTCTAGCAAAATATTATTTTAATGCTAATTATTACAAAAGTAGAACCTCAAAACTGAAATATTAAAAAAATCTAAACACTCTTCAAGAAAATCTAAATTCCCAACTTATAGAAAAGTTAAATAAAGAAATCAAATTTATTTGAAAGATGTTACCCTTCAAATTAGTTACTAATATTTATAATTGTTTCTAACATAGGGTTCTTTTTAAAAAAAATATTAAATTATTTCCAATCGTTGCTGCCTTTTTAAATAACAGCCGAGAAATTATTAGGTGTCTTTTTAAAATGAGAACAAAGCCTTGTCATGATAATTATATAAAAAGATGATCACCCCGCATATATAATATCATAGAGTTCATTGGTAAAGGTAAGTAATCGAGAAAAAGAACTTGTTTCGTACTGATGAAGAAGTCGTTCGAGGCATTTCATTACCCGAAGACAACTGATCTGAAATACTTTTTAAAATAGATACTCTGATAACTTCTTTTGTTCGCATTTCACAGAAAAAATTGTAATCTAAATAACTATATTCATCAAGGTATTTGCATGGCAAGCGTACATGTGTGTCATTAAAATAAAAATAATTAATGTGAGGTATTGTCACTGGTTTACCGAAAGACAATATCAATATTATATTTGCCAGTATTTTTGTTATTTTGGTTCTATCCTGTTATTTTCATAACAAACACTACTATTTGTGTGCATCCGTACCTCAGCATGTATAAATGCGAAGCCTCCATGCTCCACATAGAGAGGTTAATCTGTAGTGTTGATCAGATAATATATAGAAGAATTTTAAAAATTGTAAGTATGCTACCTCATAGATTAAACTTTTAGATGAGATTGTCATACAATTCAATATTTATTAGCGCATGCATGAATTTTGTGGGTTCAGATCATATCTGTATCATCTTGGTTAAAAAAGATTAGAGTTCCAAAGGAAGAATGACGGTAACTTTGATTTTTTTTTTTAAAATGAAATGTCATGACCTTGGTCAAAACTTCATACATAAAAATGAAATAAGTTCATGTCCTTGATTTTTTTTTAAAATTAAACACGAAAAAAAAATCATTTTTGGTCTCTTGATTTTAATCTTGGCAGAGAACCTCTTTGTTCCTTGACATTAGGGATGTACAAACGAAACCGACAAACCGTATCAATCCGATAATTCGAGTCAAACCGAGAAAAAAAACTCGATCATAGTTTGGTTTGATTTGGTTTGGTGTTGGAAAAAAAAATCCGACCATAATTGGTTTGGTTTGATTTTAACTAAAGAAAGTCAAACCGAAACCAAACCAACCCGACATTACATATATAGAAATTTGAGTTATATTTAATATAAAAATATACTTATTGTGATGTAATTTATAAATATTTCTTAAATAATATCATAATTTTATCTTTTAAGATATTATTTCAAGGTTGGACTTAGAGCTTTTGAATGTTCCAATAAGTTTTATAGCCATTAACATTAGTGAATTAAATAATGCTAACAAAAACACAAACCAAAATCAAGTCAATACTAATGCTGACAAAAGACATTCAATTAAATACTACGAACGGGAATGTATTGAATATTTATTTTTTGTTTTGCAATAATTTAGATAAAAATGCATAATCTATTTTTTATTTTTATTTAGCGTTTAGTCATGTAATTACTACTCCCTTATTAGTCTACATATTTTAGCATGACGTAGTACTTTTACGTTATGTTTATTCTATTATGACTTTTTACTTAGTAATATTTATATTACATAATTTTATTTTCTTTATTGTTGAATATTTTAGAATAATGCCATGATACATCTCATATTTTATATTATTTTCTTGGAAAATACTTTATATAGTTGCATCTTACTAGGATTAAAGAAATATTTTGAGCACAATTTATATGTTTTGTTCTACGAAGATTTTACTGGAAAAAAATCCGAAAAAAACCGAATAACCCGAAAATCCAAGAAAAACCGAGAGCGAAAAACCCGAGTTTTATTGATTTGGTTTGGTCTTTATATTTAATAATCCGACACAATTGGTTTGGTTTGATAATTGTAAAATCCGAACCAACCCGACCTATGTACACCCCCATTTGACATAATAAAGGTGCATCATTTTTCTATTACTAGATAGAGATTAATAAGGAATTTACAAGTCTTTCGATGTGTGACAATGAATATGATTAAGGATTGTTCATATCATGTAATATACTTAGTGAAACTCTTTATCGATACAGATGTTATATTAATAGTCTTGCATAGAGTAACCGAAATGGATGAAAAGAACATAATAAAGAATAATTTATAAGAAAGTTTGAGATACGCTATATTATGTGTTCGTATCTCATAAAATAAAAAATAAGTAAAAAATTTACATGTGTGTATCTAATTAAACTATAATTGTCTATCTTCATAGGTTCAAATGATATTCGAGGATATTGACCCAACAAACAAGTCACTGTACGATGATCCATCCACATTGATCATAGAATCATGTACTTTATTCTTTGATGTATATTTATTAGAAGTTTAATTTTAATAATATTGGCGTAAGGGATGCATGCATTCGCCTTCTTTCAGCCACAATTATTAAGTCCAAAAATTGAATATTTTACTGACTCGTATATTCACCGTAGGTTGATTTGTTTATACAACAAAAATCGGCCAGGATGAGACCTAATAATTTATATGTAATGAGGCATGACTAGTAAAATGTTCTATCTTTCTATAGTCACATATAATTTTTCACGTTTGCAGTTATCATATTCTAGCCAGCCAATGTTGGCCGACATTTGGAAGAAGAATAACCGTAAGGTGACTTGCTAATTGCTATCACACTAGTCTACTAGAACGATAAGGACGATGTTTTCAATTATTAATTGCTCCATCAGTCAACTCGCACTATAGAACAAAAGGTCAAGCAATTAAAACTATTGTTCAAACCTAAAATACTGGTTTGGGAGACTTCAACCTTTCTTTAGTAGTTGAGCTAATTACAAGTAGTTGTTGCCGGCTTTGCCTTCCCTTTTCACACCACGTATCGTTCTAACAGGGTAAGGTGCGAAAATTTTGCCCAAATAAATAAAGATATGTTTACCATATTCAAATTTGAACGGGTTGATCGTTGACAAATTGGACTATGACTCATTATTTGATTCAAATTCAATCAATTCATCTAGATCTAAATGTTGACGAAGTGTTTACCGAAAAACAGTACAATTAAATTTATAATATGGTTTATAAATATGTGTATAAATTGATCCGATAAAGTAAAATAACAAAGTGCAAAACAGAGAAAATAAAGAAATTTGAAGAAGAAACAAATCTGAGCTTTAGAGTGTTCCCACTGGATTCAATAATAATTGGAAAATTCCGACTACACTTGTATAAAGCTTACAAGAATGAGAGAAAGAATACTAGTCTTTTGCTATCATTATTTTTTGATTGTGTTTTCTCCTCCTTTACAATAGAACGAAAGCCTCTATTATACTAGAAATACGAAGTGTATGATTTACTAATTGTCCCCCATTAATTACCAATATTAATCTACAATAAAAGGTAGTAAAGCGTAATAAAGGCTAATAAAATGCGAAGGAATCTTGGGTTCTTCTCTAACATTTTTGCAACGGTCATATTTTGAATTGTTTCTTTTCTAGCCACAAGTTTATATCTGATGTGAACATCTTATCCGACCGCGGGTTTGTATCTGGTGAACATCGTTGAATCATTGCTGATTGGGCATCCTTGACACATGTTGCTACCTAATTCACTCATCTTCTGAGACCAATTTTACCATATACAGATAATCTCCCCACTTTTCAGTTGTTCACTGTGATATGATCAGAAAGTGAAAGTTTTTCACCCTCCTTACTGCCTCATTAAAATTCTTACCGGAAAAATCCAATCGGGACAAAAATTGAGCAAAGAAAAAAAGAATGCAGAACTTCGGGATTCAAATGAAAACTCCACTACTTATTTTTCTTTCGTCAATAATCAATTGTCCTGAAGAAGTACTACCATCACGGAAAAATTGATCTTGGATTTTTGGTATCCATCCGAAACTTTTAATTTTTGAATTTTGATTCGTGGGTTTTTTGTTATACCCAAAAAACTATTCTTTGAATTTTTCACTCTTGAGTTTTTAATTGTACTCGAAAACTTTTCTTTGGTGAGCTTAGAATGTTCCCACTCAATTCAATAATAATTGAAAAACCTCGACCACAATTGTGTAAAGCTTAAAAGAATAAGAGAGAGAGAATACTAGTCTTTTGCTATCATTATTTCTTGATTGTATTTTCTCCCCCTTAGCATAGAATGAAAGCCTCTATTTATACTAGAGATACAAAGTGTACGATTAACTAATTTTGCCCTATTAATTACCAATATTAATGCTACAATAAAACATAGTAAAGCGTAATAACGCCTAATAAAAGGTGAAGGAATCTTGGGTTCTTCTGTAACATTTCTGCAACGGTCATAATTTAAATTGCTTCTTATTTAGCCACAGATTTATATCTGATGTGAATATCTTATCTAACCGCGGGTTTGTATCTGGTGAACATCGTTGAATCATTGCTGATTGGGCATCCTTGACATGTTGCTTCCTAATTCACTCATCTTCTGAGACTGATTTTATCATATACAGATAGTCCCCCCAATTTTCGATTATTCACTGTGATGTGATCCTAAAGTGAAATTTTTTCAACCTCCTAATTGCCTTATTAAAAATCTTATCAAAAAAACCCGATCGGGACAAAAATCGAGCAAAGGAAAAAAGAATGCAGAACTTCGGGATTCTTTTTTTTTTTTAGCAAATATACTACTAACAGGCTGCCTAGTGGCTAATATATAAATAAAATCCCAAAATGGGTCCAAAGCTTACAAGGTCCAAACCAAAATAGAAGTTGCATGAAGCTACTAGCTACTAAAAAGATATGAAAGATAAAGTCTAATGAACTAGTTATTAAATATTATCCGCTGAATTCTTTCTTCTCCGGTCATTGTATGTGAATCCCATTGCCAGTGGAAAATACCAAGCATCACCTATCAAGCTCTCACTAGGCGCCAGTATATCCAATCCATAGGCTAGAATGAATTCCAAACATCTCCACTACAGAATTGAAGCCAGCATAGTCTTCCAATCATTAGTGTTGCTACAATATGATCTCCATATACAGTGTATTGACTCTATCCAAGTATAAATCATGTGGTCGATCCTCAATATTATTATGTAATAAAGCATGGTTACACCTATCTTGAGGTTGGCTTTAGGCAGGCTTTTCAAGGAAAAAGCTAGGCTGGGGCTGGCTATAAGCAGGCTTTTCAAGGCAAAAGCCAAGCTGGGGCTGATTTTAGGAAGGCTTTTCAAGGCAAAAGCCAGGCTAAGGTTGGCTTTAGGCAAGCTTTGCATGGGAAAAGCCAGGCTGGGGCTGACTTTAGGCAGGCTTTGCAAGGCAAAAGCCAGGCTGGGGGTGGCTTTAAGCAGGCTTTACAAGTCAAAAGCCTGGCCAAGCATGACTTTAAGCTGGCGACGCCAGGGTAACGCCAGGGTATCATCAGGCTTTAGCCTGGCGCCGCCAGGCCTGTGAAGCTGGGTGATTTTATGTTCTTGTACGCTTAGATTCTTCTCTTCCCGAACCTTTAATGTAGAAATCACTCTAAATATTGCTAAACCATCCTTAGATTGAGCATGAAGATATGCTAATACGATTGAGAAATGATTCAACAATCTCCAAAAATTCCACATAATAGATTCAAGCTTTTCCTTAACATTTGAATTTTGAACATATCAGAAGTAGAATAAATTGCACCATTTAATACCTGCTTATCACATTGGTCTTGTACACTATCAAGGCACCCCAGAATGAGCATGTAACCATGCTAATACTACTAGAATGTACCTTAATAGCATACTGAATGAGACATAAAAGAACCAAGCAGGTATGAACAGATTCCAATCCTGTGAAGCCATCAGTCTGGGGCTCTTCTTTTTGATATTCTAACCCTAAGGTTAGGAGTTTGAGAATTGTCTAAATTAATCAAACTCCTCCCTGCACTAGGCAATTCAGAGAATGAGTGAAACTCAGATGTACCTACAAAAGAGAAAACAATGTTAGCTATAAAATCTGCCACTGAGTTTCCTTCTCTAAACACATGTTGAAAGATCACATTGAAGTTGCCCTTCATCTCTCTAATTTTCTTCACATCATTTGCAATTACCCAAGGAGAATCCCATTCCCCTTCTATCACTTTTTTCATCACTAATGAATCAGTCTTCAATATGAGATGGTGAAGATCATGCTCCACATAGTATACCAATCCTTGAAGAATAGACTTAGCTTCAGCCAGCACATTAGTTGTCACTCCCAGGTCTACTGCCCTTACATACACACATCACCTTCATCATTCCTTACACAAAAGCCTAATGAGCTAGGACCAGAATTTCCTTTTGAGGCTCCATCAGTATTGTATTTGTACCAACCATGAAAATGAAGATGCCATATTACTCTTGTAGTGATCAATATAGGTTTATATCCTTCAAAATATTGAATTTCTGGTCGTAACAATAGAATATTAGGCATCAAATCATACCTCACCCTTGCCATTTGATGCAATGTCCTATTGATCTCATTAATCACCTTATTTGTTGTAATGACCCGATCGGTTATTTTATAAGTAACTGCTCTATTTCCCCTATTTCTGCTTATTATTGCCCTTTTCAGCTGTATTATGTGTTATTGGGTTGGTTGGCTTGGGTTCGGAGAGGTTTTGATAAGGTTTGAGACACTAAGTCTCTTTTGAGTAAGCTCAAGTTAGAAAAGTCAATCAGATGTTGACTTATGTGATAAAGGGCTCGGATATGAGTTCTGATGGTTTGGATAGCCTTGGGAGGTGATGTAGAACTTATGAACGTGACCAGAATGTGTTTTGGAGGTCCGAAGTAGATTTACGCTTGAATTGATGAAATTAGAATTTTGGCATTTTCTGGTTAATCGGTGACATTTAGATATCGCGGTCGGAATGAAATTTTGGGAGTTGTAGTAGTTCCATTGTGTTATTTGGGATGTTTGTGCAAAATTTCGGGTCATTCGGAAGTGATTTGATAGACTTTTTGATCAAAAGCGAAATTTGGAAGTTTTTAGAATTCTTAGGCTTGAATCTGATGCAAACTTGGTGTTTCGATATTGTTTTGAGCATTCCAAAGGTTGGAACAAGTTTGAATGATGTTATGGGATATGTTGTCATGTTTGGTTAAGGTCTCGAGGGCCTCAGGTGAGTTTCAGGTAATTAAACAGATCATTTCAAGTTGAGAAAAATTGCAGAAAATCTGTTGTGAGTGTTGTAGACTTTTAGCCTTCGAGTTCGCGAGTGGGCCCTCGCATTCATGAAGGGTTAGGATTTGAGGTTGGAATATTGGACTTCATGTTAGCAAAGGAGGTTCCACGTTCGCGAAGGGCTGGGGTCATTGAGCTACGTATTCGCGAGAGGGAAGCTGCATTCGCGATAAGCTGGGAAGCCGAGTCTTCGCGTTTGCGAAGAAGGAAAAATTGGTAAACTCAAATTTGTGATTCGCGAACGCGAAGCGCTGACCGCGTTCGTGATGAAGGATTTTTAAGTGCTGGGCAGAATGTTTAAAAGAGCCATTTCCGCGATTTTGAGCCTAAGTTCCTCCATTTTTGGGCGATTTTGAAGCTTTTTGAAGGGGATTGAAGAAGGAATCAAGGGGGAACACTTGGAGGTAAGATTTATGGACTTAATACTCAATCCTAATGTGATTTCTACCTAATTAATCATGGAATTTGTAGAATTTAAGGCTAAATATTAAAGAACTAGGGCTTGTAATTGGAGACCTAGAATTTGGGATTTGATGGATCGTTTGTGGTTGGATTTTGGTGCTTTTGATATGAATGAACTCGGGGAGTGATAAGGAGTCGATTGATG
Organism: Nicotiana glauca; assembly: GCA_026770625.1. Classification (NCBI taxonomy): domain Eukaryota; kingdom Viridiplantae; phylum Streptophyta; class Magnoliopsida; order Solanales; family Solanaceae; genus Nicotiana; species Nicotiana glauca. The sequence continues at coordinate 164,065 of MU760340.1, forward strand.
TAATTTTTATTGGATTTTGAGACGTGGGCTCGGGGGTCGGATTTGGCCAAATTCGGGATTTGTGCTGGAATTTGATTTCTTTCAAGTGGGCTTTGTTCCCTTAGCATATTTTGATGGTTTTGCACTGATTTTGGTTAGATTTGGAGCATCCGGAGGCCGATTAGAGGTGAAAAGGCATCACGGGCTAAAGTTTGGACTGGATAGAGGTGAGTAATGATCGTAAATGTTGTCCTGAGTATATGAAACCTCAGATTTTACATCATTGTGCTATATTGAAATGACGCACATGCTAGATGACAAGCGTGGGGTCGTGCACCATTGGGGATTGTGACTTAGTCCATCCTGTATGACTATTTTACTGCGTATTTGATTGAACACTGTTTGCTATCATCATGTTTGGGGCCGAATGCCATATTTGGGCCTCGTGCCAACTGTTTTGGACCCTTAGGCAATTTTACTGCTGTTTTCTCACTGTTTTGATTTTATATCTATGCTCAGTCATGCTATATTCTTCTATTTTTATAACTCAGCCATGTTTACTCCATTTTTAACACTTTAAATGATATTTTGGGCTGAGCATCATGTTTTACTGCGCCCGAGTGGCTTTAGAGATTTCTGACTGAGTAGGGCCGAGGCCTTGTGTTGTGAGGATTATTATGGGATCGGGCTGCACACCGCAGCAGTGTTGTACTGATTATGATTATGAGGCCAAGGGCCTGAGTTGTGTGCCACAAGGTGGATTGATATGAGGTCGAGAGCCTATTGATTATGCCGCGAGATGGCTTGATATTGTGCTTAAGCTGTAAGGGGCCCCTCCTGGAGTCTGTACACCCCTAGTGAGCACGGGTACCCAGGGTGATATGTGATATAGCCCGAGGGCCTAGTGTTGTTCCATGTTATTTCTCAAGAGGCTAATTCTATTGATATTGTGCCCGAGGGGCTGATTTTATATGTTTATCTTTTCTTGCTATTTTTCATTTACTTGTTTAATTGTTAAAAAGGTGTTTTAAAGACGCTTATACTAAACTAAGGTGTTTTTATAAGATTTCCCTATTTTACTGTATTGTATTGGTTTTACACTACCTCTTTGTAGCATTCTGCTGTGTTTTACATGTTTTCTTATTGCTCAGTCTTCATTTATTTTTATTACTCACTGAGTTGGCATACTCACTTTACTCCCCGCACTACGTGTGCAGATTCAGGAGCTTCGTGCCCTGCTAGTGAGGGTTGACTGCTTCTAGCAGACTGTGCGGAGTTCGCTAGGTAGTTGCTCGACGTTCGCAGCCTAGTGTTTCTCCCTCCTATCTTATTTTTCTATTTCTAGTTCTGTGATAGACTGTATAAACTCTTTCAGACTCTTAGATATATTTTTAGATGCTCATGACTGGTGATACCCCGATGTTGGGTTGTGTTTGTTTCCGCAGTTGATGTATTGCACTCTATTTTGGGATTTTTCATTATTCATGACTTAATTATGAATTGTTATATCTATTAATTTATTTGGGCATTTGTGTTGGCTCGCCTTGTCTTCACGAGAGGTGCCATCATGACCGGATCTGGGTTTAGGGTCGTGGCAAGTTGGTATCAATGCCTAGGTTACATAGGTCTCACGAGTCATGAGCAGGTTTAGTAGAGTCTTACGGATCGGTATGGAGATGTTTGTATTTATCCTTGATTTGTAGAACCTTTAGGAAGAAACTTCATATTCTTGAAATTCTTGTTGTGTGAATCTGTTGATCCGAGTACTAAGCTTCTGTTATTCTATTCTCTCACAGATGGTGAGGACACGAGCTACTGGTCAGGATGGACGACCACCAATACCACCGGATATGGCCACTAGAGACCAAGCACGCGGTCGAAGCCGTGGTAGGGGAAAGGGTGTAGCCCGCACAGTAGCTAGGGTAGCACTTGCAGATCCATTAGCTGCCCTAGTTCCGAATCAGGTCCCAGTTGTGAACGCTCTAGCAGCATCAGCTAAGGCACCAGCGGTGCCTATTGCGATTCCAGGTCTTTAGGAGGCCCTGGCCCAGATTCTATCGGCATGCACTGGCCTAGCTCAAGCAATCTCAGTCACTACAGCCGCATCTACTTCTCAGGCTGGGGGAGACACTCAAACTCCCGTTGCTCCCACACCTGAGCAGGTCGTGTAGGGACTTCAGACACCGAGGGCACGTACAGCCCAGCCGATTGCAGTTACTTAGGACTATGTAGCTCCTGCCATGCCAAAGGAGGAACAGCGTAGATTGGAGAGGTTTGGTAGACTTCAACCTTCGACTTTCAGTGGTGAAGAGGGCGAGGATGCCTAGGGTTTCTTGGACAAGTGTCAGAGGATTCTCGTACAACGGGTATTCTGAAGACCAGCGGGGTCGCTTTCACTACTTTTTAGTTTTCTGGAGCCGCCTTCACTTGGTGGGAGGCGTATGAGAGGTGTAGACCTGTTGGTGAAACACCCCTTACCTGGAAGTAGTTCTCCGTTCTCTTTTTGGAGAAGTATATGCCACAGTCTCGTAGAGAGGAGCTGCACATGTAGTTTGAGTGGTTACATCAGGGGGAGATGACTGGGATGCAGTATGAGATGAGGTTCTCGGAGTTAGCTCGTCATGTTGTTTGGTTGGTTCCTACAGAGAGAGAGGATTAAGAGGTTTGTTGATGGCCTCACTTATCAACTTCTTATTCTCATGACTAGGGAGATGGTTTCTGGTGCTACTTTTGAGGAGGTTATTGACATTTCTCGTGAGATTGAGTGAGTTCATCTCCAGGAGCGAGATGAGAGGGAGGCCAAGAGGTCTCAGGGATCTGGTAGTTATGGTTGTGCTCCTTCGAGAGGTCAGTTTCTGCATGGTAGAGGTCGTCCATCTAGGCAAGCTCACCCAGGTTATCGTAGGGCATCATCAGCTCATGGTTCTCACAGTTCTCATCAGGTCCAGTCATCACTTAGTGCCCTTCCAGCTCAGTGTTCATCTCGTACTCCATCAGTTCAAGGCTCTTCTATGCCAGGTGCATCTGTTAGTCATTCCGGTACTAGGGGTTCTCCTTAGTCCCCGTTTCCAGCACCCGAAAGTTGCTATAAGTGTGGAGAGATGGGTCACATGTGGAGGCAGTGTCCTCGTCGTCTTGGGGGTTCATCTCAGTAGAGGGGTCAGTGAAAAGGCAAAAAAAAAATGAAGAAAAGGAAAGGCAATGAAAAAGAAAGAAAAGCAAAAAGACAAAAGGAAAGTTAAAATGAAAAAGAATAAAAAGAGATTCAAGAAAAGCAAAGAATGAAAGGTATGGAAAGTTGAAAAATGAGAAAAGGTTTGAAATTTATAAGAAAGAGTGATAGTGTGTCTCTCTATCCCCTTAGAAAGAAGTGAAAATGACTCAAAGAGTCAAGTGAATGGATGTCAAATGAATCAAAATAAGTGTTTAAGGGAAGATGGAACCCACTTAGACCAAAACATTTCCTACCCTGAACCAAAAGCCTTCACAATGTCTCCGCAAAAGCCCTATATGATCTTGAGTTGAATGAAGCTTACATTAGTGGATACTCACATAAAGGGCAATCATATGGTAACTAGACCTGGACTGTGGCTTTTTCTTGAGTGAGATGAGTGAATTTCCATTATCCTCATTCTAAGTGCCACTATCTTAAAGGCGAGGATTGCTTAGGGAGAGTTGAAGATGTGTAAGTTTGGGTTCCACAATGACCAAAGTAATAGAAAAGAGTTCTTTGATGTGTTGAGTCAATCCTTGATGGTCTTGTGTCGCACTTGATCCATGGTGTTTTAAAAGAGTAAAGGTGTTAATGATTCATGTGTATTGAGGGCAACTATTAGTCCTAATTGAGGCTAGTTGAGGTCACTTTAGGACAACTAAAAATTTTTCTTGGACAGTCTCTTAAGGGATGGGTCTTATTTTGTTTGTTTGAGGACAAGCAAAAGCTTTAGTTTGGAGGAGCTGATAACTAGGTATTTTGACGCATTTTATACTCTTTCTTGCTTATGCTTTGATTAGAAATTCATACAAAATAGTCCCAAATGGCTCACAAGTTGTGCTTGATTGCAGGTTTGATCATCAAAGTGACGAGATGTCAAAGATCAGATCAAACAGAGTGAAACTTGCACAAGTGCCAAAGACAAGGCAAGCTCAGGCTAAACGGGCCTAGTACGGCCGCACACCACTTTGTGCGGTCCGCACTAAGTGGTTCAGGGAGGTGATTTTCAGGCCAAGAGGCAGTGCGGCCACACTACAATTTAGTGCAGTCGCGGCACGACTCGTTTTACCATCCAATCATTTGAAATGAACAACAACCACCACATGGCTATCGTCAAACTTTCCAAAATAGTGCTTCACTCTATACCCATTCACTCTAAAAACTTCTCCACTTTTGTTCTTCAAATCAAGAGCAGTAAATAGGGTCACACACACTACTTCAAATGGTCCGCTCCACTTTGACTTCAGCTTTCTCGGGAATAACCTTAGTCGAGAATTGAAAAAGAGCACCAAATCTCCCACCTTGAGCTCCTTGCCCTGAGTATATTTGTGATGAAGGTATTTCATTTTATCATTATAGAGGAACGAACTAGAGTAGGCATGGAACCTAAATTCATCAAGTTCATTGAGTTGCTCTACCCGAAGATTAGCAGCTATATCCCAATCAAGATTCAACTTCTTCAAGGCCCACATGGCCTTATGCTCCAACTCCACTGGTAAATGACATGCTTTCCCAAACACCAACCGGTACGGTGACATACCAATTGGAGTCTTGTAAGCGGTCAGGTAAACCCATAGAGCATCATCTAACTTTTTAGACCAATCGGTCCTATTGGCATTGACAGTTTTGGACAAGATGCTCTTGATCTCCCTGTTGGACACTTCCACCTGGCCACTTGCTTGAGAATGATAAGGCATAGACACTTTGTGGTTGACACCATACTTGGAAATCAAGGCATCAAAAGCTCTATTATAAAAATGCGATCCTCCATCACTAATAATTGCTTGAGGGGTGCCAAACCTTGTGAATATGCTCTTCTTCAGAAATGCCACCACACTCCTAGATTCATTGTTGGGCAAGGCCACGACCTCAACCCATTTTGAGACATAATCAACCGCTACAAGAATGTAAGTGTTTCCGCATGAGCTTACAAAAGGGCCATAAAATCGATACCCCATACATCAAAGATATCAACTTCAAGAATTATGTTTAGAGGCATCTCATCTTTCTTGGAAATCCCACCCGCTCGTTGACATTGATCACACCTTTTTACTAGATCACTTGCATCTTTGAACAAGGTTGGCCAATAAAAACCACAACTCAGAACTTTCGAACCCGTCCTCGCCCCTCCATGATATCCACCATGGGGGGAGGAATGACAAGCCTCTAGGATGCTAAATTGCTCCTCCTTAGATACACACCTCCGGATCACTCTGTCGGTGCAAATCTTGAACAAGTATAGCTCGTCCCAATAGAAGTCCAGTCTGTCCTGTTTGGGCTTCTTCCTTTGGTTAGAAGAGAGCTCACACGGGATGATGCCAGTCAGAAGGAAATATCAATGTCCGCAAACCATGGCATATCACACATAGACACAGAAAGTAGTTGCTCATCGGGGAATGTATGATTGATCTCTAGGCCATCACACGGCCTACCTTTCTCCTCCAAGCAGGACAAATGTCCGCCACTTGATTTTTACTACCTTTCCGGTCCACAATCTCCAAATCAAACTCTTGAAGTAATAAGACCCATCACATCTGTCTAGATTTGGAGTCTTTCTTTGTCATAAAATATCTAAGAGCTACATGATCGGTGTGCACTAGGACTTTGGCTCCCATAAGATATCGTTGAAATTTTTCCATGGCGAACATAATAGACAACAATTCCTTCTCAGTCACCGTGCAGTTCCTTTGAGCCTCGTTCATTGTCTTTCGCATAGTACACCGGATGAAATATTTTGTTCACTCTTTGACCCAAAACTGCCCCAACTGCAACATCACTCGCGTCGCACATGAGCTCAAAAGGCAAGCTCTAATTGGGTGCGGTAATAAGTGGGGTGGAGGCGAACTTATGCTTGAGCAGTTCAAAGGCTTGAATACATCTCTCATTAAACACGAACTTTGTATCCTTTTCTAGCAACTTGCATAGAGGATTCACTACCTTTGAAAAGTCCTTGATAAATCATCGGTACAACCCTACATGCCCAAGAAAAGTCCTCACCCCCTTGACAGAAGTGGGGGGAGGAACCTTTGAAATCACCTTTATCTTAGCTTTGTCAACTTCAATTCCATTCTTTTGAAATTTTATGGCCCAACACTATGCCCTCCTCAACCATGAAGTGGCATTTTTCCCAATTTAGCACAAGATTGGTGTCTTCACACCGGGCCAAAACTCTATCTAAATTTTCCAAACACTCTTCAAATGAATCACCAACTACAATGAAGTCATTCATGAACACCTCTAATATATCTTTCACCATATCGGTGTAAATGGCCATCATACACCATTGAAATATTGCCGGTGCATTGCACAACCCAAAGGGCATCCTAGAGAAAGCAAAGGTGCCATATGGACAAGTAAAGGTTGTCTTCTCCTGATTCTCCAAAGCTATCAAAATTTGATTGTACCTTGAATAACTATCCAAGAAACAATATCAGGCATGCCCATCAAGGCGATCAAGCATCTGGTCCAGGAAAGGCAATGGGAAGTGATCCTTGCGGGTCACCGTGTTCAGCTTGCGGTAGTCCATGCACACCCTCCATCCGGTCACTGTTCGGGCTGGAATAAATTCATTATTAACATTGGTCACCATGATCATATCACCCTTCTTCGGCACACATTGCATCGGAGAAGTTCATGAGTTGTCAGAGATAGGATACACCACGCCGGCATGTAACCTCTTGATCACCTCTTTTTTCACAACTTCTTGCATTGCCTCATTGAGCCTCCTTTGATGTTCCAAGGAGGGTTTTGCATCATCTTCCAGAATAATCTTGTACATACAGAATGCGGGGCTTATTCCCTGAATATCAGCTAAAGTCCATCCAATTGCCTTTTTTTTGCTTTTTGAACACCGCCAATATGGCATCTACCTGCATGTTAGTAAGACAAGAGGAAAGAATAACTGGTAAAGTTGAATTAGAGCCCAAGAATTCATACCTGAGGTGTGGAGGTAATGGATTCAACTCCAACATCGGGGGTTCCTCAATTGAAGGCTTTGTTGGAGACGTCTTTTTGTTTTCAAGATCTAAAGAACGTTTCCTAGGCTCATAAGAATAAGAGCCCATTCCATGTAAAGCATCCACGCACTCCACTCGGCCCGCATCATCATCGACATCAAGATTCAACATTACGGCCTCCAAAGGGTCCTCAACATTGATCATTTCACTGGTATCATCAATTATCACAGTCGTGACTAAATCCACAAATGAGCACACTTCTGTATAATTGGGCTGCTTCAGTGACTTGCACATATGAAATACTACCTTTTTATCACCCACCCAAAAAGTGAGTTTGTTACACCCCATATTTTTGTACATGAAAAAAAATGCCATAATTAAATTAATGAGAACCGGAAGGTGAGATGTCATGTCCCGCAATACTACATTACGACAATGTTGCACCCTGTAGTATTGTACGTTGAATTTGTCGTAAGGAAATTGACATCAGTCCAAGGAAAAGATTATTTGGGGATTATAAAGATCATAAGTGATGAGTAAATTCGTGAAAGTAAGAGGGTAAGTAAAATCGAAGAAAACGAATTTTGTCAAAGTTTGGCATTTTGGGATAAAATATGGCCCGAGCTAAAATATCCGATATTTATGGACTAGTGCCATACAAGGTACTACATCGCCATGATAATAAGGTGTAAAAGGTATGTTAAAAGAGAGTAGTATTTAGCTAAATTGAGATAATTTTTAAATTATAGGGGTAATTAATTAATTACCGGGTAACATGACATTACCCAATTAACCAATAAGTAGATAGGAATTACACGTGGCAAGAAGCCACAATTCAACAAATGACTAAGGGTCTTATTTGCTTAGGTGGCTACCTAAGGACACTTGGAATTATGTAGGAAAAGACTTAATTTCCAAGTCTAATCCATTTCAGTCTTGGACAAAAACAAGAAACATTTCTGACCAAACAACTAAAACAAATGTTTGGTTAATTCATTCCAAGTTGAGATGCTTCATTAAGCAAAAGCATTTCAAAGTTATAATGAAATTGCTTCTTTGAATTCCTTGTAAAAGGCCAACCAATCTGCCTTTGGCCTTAAAAGCCAAGAACTGTGAAAGCAGAAGCTTTTTAATTTCAAGCAAAAGCTTCGATTGGAGCAATTTTCGTCCAAATTTTGCCAAGATTTCAAGTGAAATTTCAAACCAAGAACGTAGGAACAGAATCCACCAATTTCGTTCCTCAAGTTCAAAGGCGCAGAAGGTTAAATCTAATTTTTGGGTTCTAAATTCAATTCACGAAGGTGTCAACAGGATAATTATATGAAGTTGTTCCTACTCCAGGTATGTTAAAGCTATCCCTTCTTTCTTTTGGCATGATCCAAGTAACGATACGTAAACGTAACGTTATTCCAAAAGTTTTTCTACTCGTAGCAGTTAAGGATGTCTATGTTATTCATTCCCGTAAAGTGATATTCAGGCATATCTAAGTACGTATTTAGTTCCCTATTGAGGTATATGATAGAGATATTAATGTTCATAATATTGTGATACATGCATTTTCATGTATATACATTTACCACCGAGCTACGGCCGGTCGGGCAGTCATGCATTTACCATCGAGCTACGGCCGGTTGGGCAGTTACACATTTGCCACCGAGCTACACCCGGTTGGGCAGTTATACATTTATCACCTTGCCATGGCTGGTCGGGCAGTTACTACCGGTTGGGAAGTTATGTATCATTATTTATCACCGGTTGGGCAGTCATATATTTATCACCGTGCGACGGCCGGTGGGGCAGGCACCACTAGTCAGTTGGGCAGTTATGCAGCATACGATATGGATAAAAGTATTAAAAAGAAGCATTATATATATGTAAGTATGATAAGTATGCATATACAATGGAACTTCTGAGATTTAGGTTGATTATTGTATGTTTTTAATTAATGTTGACTTATCGTTATGTTTCTGTTATGCCTTACATACTCAGTACATTATTCGTACTGACGTCCTTTTGTTGGGGACGCTGCGTTTTATCTCGCAAGTCCTAATAGGTAGGTCGAGAGCCCTCCAAGTAGGCTATCAGCTCAGCGGAAGATATTGGTGCGCTCCATTTGCTTCGGAGTTGCTTATTTGGTTAGTATGATTTAGACATAGACTGTTTGGTATGGCGGGACTCTGTCCAGACCTTTATGATATTTGTGAACTCTTAGAGGCTTGTAGACATATGTCGCATACGTGAAAGATTGTACGGCCTTGTCGGCCTATGTTTGAGTTTATAAATGATTATGCTGGCCTTTTAGGCCCGTATACCACGTGTATATAATGATGTAATAAAAAAGATACGTTATGTTGGTACTCGATCGAGTAAGGTACCGTGTACCCGTCGCGGCCCATCGGCTTGGGTCATGACAAAATTGGTATCAGAGCAATTCTGTCCTAGGGAGTCTACAAGCCGTATTTAGTAGAGTCTTGTTTATGGGTGTGTCGTGCACCATACTTATAATTAGCAGGCTACAGGGCATTTAGGACTGTCACTCTTTCTTCTTACTCTAGATCGTGTGGTAGAGCTCAGTCATAGGAATTTAAATTCCTAAATCCTATTCGTAATAAGACGATACCTATATCAGAAAAGAAGGTTGGAAAAAGAGATTGTTGTGGAAAAGCCGAGTCAGAGGAATTAGATTGTTGTATGATGCCTACGATAAGTGAATGTGAGGTCTTTAACAGATCATCGGTGTATTGAAAGGTGTAAGCTTCCTGATAAAAAGCCTTAAGGCAAGAATGCCTATTCACATTTATGGTAAAGGACAATGAGAGATTAAGAAGATAAGTACAAGTTTCAGCAAGTAAAAGGAGTCTAAGATTAATAGCATTTAGAAGGAATAAAATGCCGACCTGGTAATAAAATGAGGGTATAATTGTGACAAACAAAGGATGACATTTGGACCTTTTGATGGAGTAATGAATTGAAGAGGATTTCATGAATTCTACGGGATTAAAACACCCACGTAAGGTGAATCACATTGGGATGCTATAAAATATGATTATGGAAGTATAGTATCGCTCCTACGTGGATCAGTCTAATTACTCCAGGTGTCCCCGATGAGACATGGGCCCTAGCGGCAACGTATTACGTAAGAAGTTTCAAGTCTTCAAATGGTAGATTGTAGAACAACATTAAGGTGAATCAATAATGGATGGGTAAACTTTGCAAAGTACGTGACGAGATTGGGCCATCAGTACTAAGATGAACAGTAATGAAGAAGCGTTAAAGGATTTAGCTTTATGCATATAAGATAAACAACAAGAGTAACATGGAGTTTGGTAGCAGACTTCAGTAACGATAAATCGAAGTAAGAATTATGGTATAGTATGACCTACTTAGATATAGTAAAGCTAATAATGCCCGGAGGGACAGTTTGACATAATGTTGTATATGTTCATAAAATGAAGCCTAGAGATTGGCTAAAAGCTGGAGGACAGAGAAGAGAAGAGTTGCATAGGCGCACATACAAAGTTAGAATTGTAAAAGTTGCATGATAGAAGGTAGCAACAATTATGAGATCATAAGGATTCCGACTACAAGTCGTGGTGTGAGAAAGAGGCTTAAAAGGGGGGAATGCCTTGGCCTTTGGACTTATTCACAGAACAATTGCCTAGATGACAAAAGGATTACTAAAGTATTCATAAAGAGCTATGGGATATGAGAACGATACGCCCATCAGTCAATATTCGAAGACGAATATTCCAAAGGGGGGAATGATGTTACACCCCATATTTTCGTACACGAAAAAAATGCCATAAATAAATTAATAAGAACCGGAAGGTGAGATTCCATGTCCCGCAATACTACATTACGATAATGTTGCACCCTGTAGTATTGTACGTTGAATTTATCGTAAGAAAATTGACATCAGTCCAAGGAAAAGATTATTTGGGGATTATAAGGATCATAAGTGATGAGTAAATTCGTGAAAGTAAGAGGGTAAGTAAAATTGAAGAAAACGAATTTTGTCAAAGTTTGGCATTTTGGGATAAAATATGGCCCGAACTAAAATACCCGGTATTTATGGACTAGTACCATACAAGGAACTACATCGTCATGATAGTAAGGTGTAAAAGGTATGTTAAAAGAGAGTAGTATTTAGCTAAATTGAGACAATTTTTAAATTATACGGGTAATTGATTAATTATCGGGTAACATGACATTACCCAGTTAACCAATAAGTAAATAGGAATTACACATGGCAAGAAGCCACAATTCAACAAATGACTAAGGGTCTTATTTGCTTAGGTGGCTACCTAAGGACACTTGGAATTATGTAGGAAAAGACTTAATTTCCAAGTCTAATCGATTTCATTCTTGGACAAAGACAAGAAACGTTTCTGACCAAACAACTAAAACAAATGTTTGGTTAATTCATTCCAAGTTCAGATTCTTCATTAAGCAAAAGCATTTCAAAGTTATAATGAAATTGCTTCTTTGAATTCCTTGTAAAAGGCCAACCAATCTGCCGTTCGCTTTAAAAGCCAAGAACTGTGAAACCAGAAGCTTTTTAATTTCAAGCAAAAGCTTCGATTGGAGCAATTTTCGTCCAAATTTTGCCATGATTTCAAGTGAGATTTCAAACCAAGAACGTAGGAACAGAATCCACCAATTTCGTTCCTGAAGTTCAAAGGCACAGAAGGTTAAATCCAATTTTTGGGTTCTAAATTCAATCCACGAAGGTTTCCAACGGAATAATTATACGGAGTTGTTCCTACTCCAGGTATGTTAAGGCTATCCCTTCTTTCTTTTGGCATGATCCAAGTAACGATACATAAACGTAATGTTATTCCAGAAGTTTTTTACTTGTAGCAGTTAAGGATGTCTATGTTATTCATTCCCGTAAAGTGATATTCAGGCATATCTAAGTACGTATTTAGTTCCCTATTGAGGTATATGATAGAGATATTAATGTTCATAATATTGTGATACATGCATTTTCATGCATATACATTTACCACCGAGCTACGGCCGATCGGGCAGTCATGCATTTACCACCGAGCTACAGCCAGTTGGGCAGTTACACATTTACCATCGAGCTACGACCGGTAGGGCAGTTATACATTTATCACCGTGCTATGGCCGGTCGGGCAGTTACTACTGATTGAACAGTTACTACCAGTTGGACAGTTATGTATTATTATTTACCATCGGTTAGGAAGTCATATATTTACCACCGTGCGACGGCCGGTCGGGCAATTACCACTGATCACTTGAGCAGTAATGCATTATACGATATGTATAAGAGTATTAAAGAGAAGAATTATATATATGCAAGTATGATAAGTATGCATATACGATGGAACTTCAAGATTTAGGTTGATTATTGTATGTTTTTAATTAATGTTGACTTATCGTTATGTTTCTGTTATGCCTTACATACTCAGTACATTATTCGTACTGACGTCCTTTTGTTGGGGACGCTGCATTTTATGCCTGTAAGTCCTAATAGACATGTAGAGAACCCTCCAAGTAGGCTATCAGCTCAGCGGAAGATGTTGGTGCGCTTCATTTACTTCGGAGTTGCTTATTTAGTTAGTACAATTTAGACGTGTATTGTTTGGTATGGCGAGACTCTGTCCCGATCTTTATGATATTTGTGAACTCTTAGAGGCGTGTAGACATATGTCGCATACGTGAAAGATTGTACGGTCTTGTCGGCCTATGTTTGAGTTTATAAATGATTATGTTGGACTTTTTGGCCCGTATGTCACCTGTATATAATGATGTAATAAGAAAGATATATTATATTGGTACTCCATCGAGTAAGGTACCGTATGCCCGTCGCGGCCCATTGATTTGGATCGTGACAAAAGTTTCCCTACTTCCACATCAACTAGAGCCTTCCCCGTAGCAAGGAAAGGTCTCCCCAATATGATCGGGACTTTATAGTCGACCTTATAATCCAAGATAACAAAATCAGCTAGCAAGATAAATTTGTCCACCCGAACAAGCACATCATCAACTATACCCAATGGCCGCTTCATTGATCTATCTCCCATTTGTAATCTCATAGAAGTTGGCCTTGGTGGCCCAATACCCAAAATCTTAAAAACTGAATAGGGCATCAAATTGATACTTGCCCCTAGGCCACACAAAGCTTTAGTAAAGTCTGCACTCCCAATAGTGCAAGGTATTGTGAAAGCACTGGGATCCTCCAACTTCAGAGCCATTGAATACACTATATCACTAACTTGGTGGGTCATCTTGATCATTTCATAGCCCATGGATCTCTTCTTTGTAACCAAATCTTTTATGAATTTGGCATAGCCAGGCATTTGCTCCAAAGCCTCTACCAAAGGCATATTGATAGATAGGCTCTTCATCATATCAATGAACTATTTAAACTAATTCTCGTTCTTGTGCTTGGCTAGCCTTTGAGGATAAGGTGGAGGGGGCCTAGGCAAGGGTGTCTTAGCTTTTTGCACAACCGATTTCGGCATGTCAATTACGTGTTCCCTAGACGAGTTCATGTCATTTTGTGTTTCCATACCGGCATATTGAATATCAATCCTCACTTCTTGATTCACATTCTCATCAACCACATTCTCAACCACCAAAGGAACTTCATCTTCTTGCTACTCAACTTTATCAACCAAAACTTGCTTTTGTTTGGAGGCATTCGCATCACCGCCTCTTCCACTCCTTGTAGTGACCGCCATAACATGATTGTTCCCGCACTTTGGGTTCACTACTGTATCACTTGGTAGAGCACACTTAGGGCGTGTATTCAACGACTGAGAGATTTGACCTAGTTTCACCACCAAATTCCTAATTTAAGTATTGTGAGAAGCCAATTGCGCATCGGAATCTATATTCTTTTTCATCATTTGTTCAAACATTATTTCAATTCTACCTATTTCATTATTGGATGAACTAGGACCCTGGGATGAAAAAGGAGGTGGATTGTTCGATTGTTGGTACATTAGGGTACTTTGAAAGCCTTGCCTATGATTTCCTTGGTTATTGCTCCACTCGCCTTGGTTGTTGCTGTTTCCACCCCAATTGTTGTTGTTGCCTTAGTTTCCTTGATTGTTGCGGTTGTTATTTTGATTTCCAAAATTTTTGTTCCCTTGATGTTGATTGTTCCAATTATTGTTGCCTTGTTGTTGGTTACACTAATTGCCCTGGGTTCGCCATTGTTGTTGTTGGTTGGAAGAATTATCTTTTTGGCCTTGGTAATTATTCATATATTGCACCTCTTCATTTTTCTCATTATAGTCATCATCTTGAAACCCATTACCATCATTGTCAAATTGATTTGAATTCCCTTGGTTCTGTCGACCTCTTTGCCTTCTTTGGTTCACTAGTATGTTAACACCTTCCATAGCATTCACTTGGCGAGGATTTTGGACTTGTTGCAATTGTGCCTTTGCCAATTGGTTCATTGTTATTGTAAGTTCTGCTATAGCATGTCCATGATCATGTAGTTCTTTATGCAAATGAGTAACCATAGGGTCACCCTGAGGCACATTGGCTCTGCTTTGCCAAGCGGAGGATGTGTTAGCCATTTCATCAAGAATCTCGCAGCTTTATCATGAGGCAGCTTCATGAAATTACCCCCAACCAATTGGTTCAATATGCATTGATTAGTTGTATTGATGCCCCGATAGAAGGTTTGTTGTATCATCGCCTCTGTCATATCATTGTTGGGGCATTCCTTCACCATAGTTCTAAATCGCTCCCAAATCTCATGCAATGGTTTGGTAGGCTCCTGCTTGAAAGCTTAAATCTCATCCCATAGTGCTATCATGTGCCCTGGTGAGAAGAATTTTGCAATGAACTTATCCGCCAACTCATCCCAAGTTGTGATGGAATGGTTAGGAAGTCGCTTAAGCTAGTCCAACGCTTTCCCCCGAAGTGAGAAAGAGAAAAGCCTCAATCTATGTGCATCCTCAGACACGTTGGTTTGCTTGCTCCCCCAACAGGCATCCACGAACCCCTTGAGATGTTTGTAGGAATTTTGAGTGGGAGCACCCGTAAAGTACCCACGCTGCTCCAGCAATGTCAGCATCATGTTTGTTATTTGAAAATTGCCCGTCCAAATCCGAGGCAGAACAATAGCACTCGCATAGCCTTGGTTGGGAAGAACTCTTGGAGCCACTCTTGGAGGTGGCAGAGGAGGGTCTAGAATATTGTCATTTGCATTGGCCTGACGGCCTCCACGTTGTCCTTGAGGTACAAGAGGTACCTCTTTATCTCCAGTGTTATCTACCTCCTCCCTCGCAGTCACATTTCCAAGAGGGTCATTAGCATTTAAATCCATTTTGGTACCTGTAGTATTGACACACACAAATTAGTAATAAGAAGGAAAGAAGAACAAAACACAAATCTAACTAAATAGATAGCCAAAACCGTTAGCTCCCCGGCAACGACACCAAAAAGTGATCGCTGTCAACTCTACACTACTAATAAGTAGCAAGAGAGGATTGCAATAGCTTTTACCCGATTTTTGGTCGGGATCGATATCCATAGAAAGCTAGAATTGGAATCGAGTATCTATCTAGTTTAGGATTGAGTATGTGTTCTTAATTACACTTCTATTCATTTTTGGGGTTTTTGCTTGCTTCTACTATTATCAAACTACAAAGAGTAATTGAAACTAAATTATGCTAAGAGTTATAATTCTATGAGTTGTTTAAATAGGTTTAAAAGGAACTAGGGTAGTGACTACCGCCTAGGTGGTCAATTGATGGATACTTGAATCTAAGGTACGTTTGACATATTTGGGGAGTATGATACAACCGTTGCACGATCCCGGTTCCACTTCTTCTTATGTGTCATCATACTTTGCTCGTTATTTGGATACGCCCCGTGAGTCTCTTGTTTCACCTGTTCATTTATCTACTCTGGTAGGCGATACTGTTGTTGTAGACCGTATGTACTAGTAATGTGTCGTGACTATTGGGGGTTTGGAGACCCAGGTGGATCTTTTGTTGTTGTGTATGGTAGACTTTGATGTGATATTGGGCATGGATTGGAAATCTCCATGTCGTGCTATTTTGGACTGTCATGCTAAGATAGAGACTTTGGCTATGCCAAGTGTGCTACAGATTGAGTGGTGAGGTTCGACTGATTATATTCCCAGTAGGGTAATTTCATTCTTGAAGGCCCAACGTATGGTTGGGAAGGGTTGTCTTTCTTACTTAGCCTTTGTGTGGGACGTCGGTGTAGAGACTCCCAATATTGGTTCTGATCCAGTTGTGAAGGATTTTCTCGATGTGTTTTCTGAAGACCTGTCTGGCATGCCATTACATAAGGATATTGATTTTGGTATTGATCTGGTACCAGGCACTCAGACCATTTCTATGCCACCATATCGTATGGCACCAGCGGAGTTGAAGGAGTTAAAGGAGCAGCTTTAGGAACTCCTTGATAAGGGGTTCATTTGGCTTAGTGTGTCGCCTTGGGGTGCACCTATTCTATTTGTGAAGAAAGAGGATGGCACGATAAGAATGAGAATTGATTATAGGTATTTGAACAAAGTAACAATCAAGAACAAGTATCCTTTGCCTCGTATCGATGATTAGTTCGACCAGCTTCAGGGAGTGAGAGTGTTCTCCAAGATTGATCTCCGCTTAGGTTATGATCAGTTGGAGATCAGGGACTCAGATATTCTTAAGATAGCTTTCAGGACCAGATATGGTCTTTATGAGTTCCTTATGATGTGTTTTGGGCTGACCAATGCCCCAGCAGCGTTCATGCATTTGATGAATAAGGTGTTCTAGCCATATCTCAACTTGTTTTTCATAGTTTTCATCGATGATATTCTGGTGTATTCCCGTAGTCATGAGGAGCACGCAGAGCATTTGAGAGTTGTGTTGCAAAGATAGAGGGAGGAGAAGCTTTATGCAAAATTCTTCAAGTGTGAGTTTTGGCTCAATTTAGTGGCTTTCTTGGGGCACGTGGTGTCCAACGAGGGTATTAAGGTTGATCCGAAGAAGATAGAGGTGGTTCAGAGTTGGCCACACCGTCCTCACCCATAAAGATACGCATCTTTCATGGTATGACGGGTTATTATCGCCAGTTTGTTTAGGGATTCTCATCTATCGGATTGCCCTTGACCAAGTTGACTCAGAAGGGTGCTCCATTTGTGTTGTCGTATGAGTGCGAGGAGAGCTTCCAGAAGCTCAAGACTGCCTTGACCACAACTCCAGTGTTAGTATTGCGATCAACTTCATGTTCTTATACGTGTATTGTGATGCTTTGAGAGTTGGTTTTGGGTGTGTTTTGATGCAGGAGGATAGAGTGATTGTTTATGCTTCTCGTCAGTTGAAGATTGATGAGAACAACTACCCTGTTCATGATTTGGAGTTGGATTCCATAGTTTACGCATTGAAGATTTGGAGGCATTATTTGTATGGTGTGTCTTTTGAGGTGTTTACTGATCATCGTAGCCTCCAACACTTGTTCAAACAGAAAGATCGCAATTTGAGGCAACGGAGATGGTTAGAGTTGCTAAAAGATTATGATATTACTATTTTGTACCGTTCGGGAAAGGCCAAAGTAATGGCCGATGCTTTGAGCTAGAAGGAGGTAAGTATGGAGATTTGGCGTATATTCCAGTTAGAGAGAAACCTCTTGTAGTTGATGTTCAGCCCTTGGCCAATTGGTTCGTGAGGTTGGATATTTCGGAGCCCAATCGGGTAGTGGCTTGTGTGATTTCTCAGTCTTCCTTATATGATCGCATAAGAGAGCGCCAGTATGATGATCCTCATTTGCTAGTCCTTAAGGATAGCTTTCAGCACGATGATGCCACAGATGTGACAATTGGTGATCATGGGGTGTTGACGATGCATGGCCGGATATGTGTGCCCAATATAGATCGGTGTCTCAATTGTCAACAAGTGAAATATGAGCATCAGAGACCTGGTGGCTTGCGTCAGTGGATGGCTATTCTAGAATGGAAGTGGGAGCGGATCACCATGGACTTTGTAGTTGGGCTCCCATAGATTTTGAAGAAGTTCAATGCTATTTGAGTGATTGTGGATCGGCTGACCAAGTCCGCGCACTTTATTCCTGTGTGTACTACTTATTCTTTGGAGCAGTTGGCAAAGATCTATATTCGAGAGATTTTTCGGTTGCATGGTGTCCTGGTTTCTATCATTCAGATAGGGGCACTCAGTTTACTTCATAGTTTCGGAGGTCTGTGCAGTGTGAATTGGGTACTAAGGTTGAGTTGAGTATAACTTTTCACCCTCAGGCGAACGGGCAATTCGAGCGCACTATTTAGATATTAGAGGACATGTTGCACGCTTATGTTATTGATTTTAAACTGTCATGGGATCAGTTTCTACCGCTCGCAGAATATCCTTATAACAGCAGTTACCAGTTAAGAATTTAGATGGATCTATATGAGGCTTTGTATGGGAGGCGGTGTAGATCTCCAGTTGGTTGGTTTGAGCCGGGTGAGGCCAGGCTATTGGGTATAGACCTGGTGCAGGATGCTTTAGACAAGGTGAAGGTGATTCAGGAGAGGCTTTGTACAGCGCAGTCGAGACAAAAGAGTTATGCTGACAGGAAGGTTCGGGATATGTCCTACATGGTTGTGAGAAGGTTTTGTTGGAGGTTTCACCCATGAAGGGTGTTATGAGATTTGGGAAGAAGGGGAAATTGAGTCCTCGGTTCATTAGGCCTTTTGATGTACTTCGAAGGATTGGGGAGATGGCTTATGAGCTTGCTTTGCCACCCATCTTGTCGAGTGTGCATCCAATATTTCATGTTTCTATGCTCTGGAAGTATGTTGGAGATCCGTCACATGTTCTGGATTTCAGTACGCTTAAGTTAGATGATGATTGACTTATGATGTAGAGCCACCAGCTGTTTTTGAGCGTCAGGTTCGAAAGTTGAGATCAAATGATATAGCTTTAGTGAAAGTGCAATGGAGAGGTCGGCCCATGGAGGAGGCTATCTGAGAGACCAAGTGGGAGATGCAGAGAAGATATTCTCACATATTTGAGGCTTTAGGTATATTTCTTAACCCGTAAGAGGTTGAACTTTTGTTTAAGCGGGGGAGGATGTAATGATCCAGTCGGTTATTTTATGAGTTACCGCTCTGTTTCCACAATTTCTACTTATTATAGCCTTGTTCAGCTGTATTATGTGTTATCGAGTTGGTTGGTTCGGGTTCAGAGAGGTTTTGATAAGGTTTGATATACTTAGTATCTTTTGAGTAAGCTTAAGTTAGAAAAGTCAACCGGATATTGACTTATATAATAAAGGGCTCGGATATGATTTTCGATATTCGAATAGCTACGGGAGGTGTTTTGGTACTTAGGAGCATGATCGGAATGTATTTTGGAGGTCCGGAGTAGATTTAGCTTGAATTGGAAAAATTGGAATTTTGGCGTTTTTCGGTTGATTGGTGAGACTTTGATATCTGGGTCGGAATGGAATTTCGGGAGTTGCAGTAGGTCCGCTATTCATTTGGGATGTGTGTGCAAAATTTCAGGTCATTCGGACGTGGTTTGATGGACTTTTTGATCGAAAGTGGAATTTGGAACTTTTTAAAATTCTTACGCTTGAATTCGATGCAGACTTGGTGTTTTGATGTTTTTTTAGCGTTCTGAAGGTTGGAACAAGTTTTGAATGATGTTATGGGATATGTTGGCATGTTTGGTTGAGATCCTGAGGTCCTCAGGTGAGTTTCGGGTGGTTAAACGGATCATTTTAAGTTGAGAAAAATTGCAGAAAATCTGTTGTGAGTGTTGTAGACTTTTGGCCTTCGTGTTCGCGAGGAGGGCCCTCACATTCGCGAAGGGTTAGGATGTGAGGTTCACGAAGGGTTGGGGTCATTGAGCTACGCGTTCGTGAGAGGGAAGTCGCGTTCGCGATGGGCTGGGAAGCTAAGCCTTCACGTTCGCGAGAGGGGAGCAGCATTCGCGATGAAGGAAAAATTGGTCAACTCAAATTTGTGCTTCACGAACGCGAGGCATTGACCACGTTCGCGATGAAAGATTTTTATTGCCGGATAGAATGTTTAAAAGAACTATTTTCGCGATTTTGAGCCTAAGTTCCTCCATTTTTGGGCAATTTTGAAGCTTTTTGATGGGGATTGAAGAGGGAATCAAGAGGGAACACTTGGAGGTAAGATTTATGGACTTAATACTCAATACTAATGTGATTTTTACCTAATTAATCATGGAATTTGTAGAATTTAAGCCTAAATATTGAAGAACTAGGGCTTGTAATTGGAGACCTAGAATTTGGGATTTGATGGATCGTTTGTGGTTGGATTTTGGTGCTTTTGATATGAATGAACTCGGGGAGTGATAAATAATCTATTGATGTAATTTTTATTGGATTACGAGATGTGGGCCCGGGGTCAGATTTGGCCAAATTCGGGATTTGTGTTGGAATTTTATTTCTTTCGAGTGGGCTTTGTTCCCTTAGCATATTTTGATAGTTTTGCATTTATTTTGGTTAGATTTGGAGCATCCGGAGGCCGATTCGAGAGGCAAAGGCATCGCGGGCTAGAGTTTGCACCCAATAAAGGTGAGTAAAAATTGTAAATGTTGTCCTGAGGTTATAAAACCCCGGATTTCACATTGTTGTGCTATATTGAGGTGATGCACATGCTAGATGACGAGCATAGGGTCGTGCACTATTGGGAATTGTGACTTAGTCCATCCCGTATGATTGTTTTACTGCGTATTTGATTGAAAACTGTTTGATATCATCATGTTTGGGGCTGAATGCCATATTTGGGCCTTGTCCAACTGTTTTGGACCCTTAGGAGATTTTACTGCTATTTCCTTACTGTTTGGATTTTATATTTGTACCGAGTCATGCTATATTCTTTTGTTTTCATTACTCAACCATGTTTACTCTCTTTTAACACTTTAAATGATATTTTGGGTTGAGCATCATGTTTTACTGTGCTTGAGTGGCTTTTAGAGATTTCTGACTGAGTAGGGCCGAGGGTTTGTGTTGTGAAGATTATCATGGGATCGGGTTGTACGCCGCATCAGTGATGTACTGATTATGATTATGAGGCCAAGGGCCTAAGTTGTATGCCACAAGGTGGCTTGATATGAGGCCGAGAGCCTATTGATTATGCCACAAGATGGCTTGATATTGCGCTTGGGCCGTAAGGGCCCCCTCCTGGAGTCTGTACACCCCTAGTGAGCGTGGGTATATGTGATATAGCCCGAGGGGTTGGTGTTGTTCCACGTTATTGCTCGAGGGGCTGATTCTGCTGATATTGTGCCTGAGGGGCTGATTTTATGTGTTTATCTTTTCTCGCTGTTTTTCATTTACTTATTTAACTATTAAAAAGGTGTTTTAAAGAAGCTTATACTGAACTAAGGTGTTTTTATAAGATTTCCCTCTTTTATTGCATTGTATTGATTTTACACTACCGCTTTGTAGCATTCTGCTGTGTTTTACGTGTGTTCTTATTGCTCAGTCTTCATTTATTTTTATTACTCACTGTATTAGCATACTCACTTTACTCCCTGCACCATGTGTGCATATTCAGGAGTTTCGGGCCCAGCTAGTGAGGGTTGACTGCTTCCAGCAGACTGTACGGAGTTCACGAGGTAGCTGCTCGGTGTTCACAGCCCTGCGTTTTTCCCTCCTATCTTATTTTTCTGTTTCTAGTTCTGTGATAGACTGTATAAACTCTTTTAGACTATTAGAAATATCTTTAGATGCTCATGACTTATGATACCCCGATGTCGGGCTGTGTTTGTTTACGCAGTTGATATATTTCACTCTATTTTGGGGTTTATCATTATTAATGACTTAATTATGAATTGTTATATCTGTTAATTTATTTGGGGGTCTGTGTCGGCAGGCCTTCTTTTCACGAGAGGCGACATCACGATCGAGTCTGGATTTAGGGTCATGACATTTGTAGACACTAAACCCCCATGTTTACCTATGTTTCTTCTCTTCCAAAGTTCCCAAGTGATGATAGCCGGTACTGCATGAAATAATGGCTTTAACTTTGAACAACATTGAGCATACAACCAATGCCTTATAACTTGCTTCAATTGAATCAATGGCACAATAATTCCAGCAGCACCCATGAACAAGTTCCATACTTTAGAGGCAGTAGGACTTGTGATAAATATGTGCTCAATAGATTCTTCTTAGGGCTGATGACAACACCAACACCTAGACATCACTATTTTTCCTTGACTCCTTCATATTTCATCAGTGGTTATTTTAATCCTCCACAATCTCCACAAGAAGAAAGATATCTTAAATGGTAAGCCTTTAATCCACATTAACTTGAATTCTTGATTAGGATCAACACTATGCCTTAATATTTGCCAAGCACTGCTAATATTGAACTTGCCTGAAGGAGTTAGCATCCAGTATGGCCTATAACACTATCACTCACTGCCTTCATAATGCACATTTAGCCTTATATGTTATGTAATTTCCTCATTAAAGGTTTGATCTAGCAGCTGATCATCCCATGTTTCACCTTGCCGTAATTCTGCCACATCCTGAAGACTTTTATTGATTAGAAAGTCTTCAGGTAATACATGATAAAGTGCGCCCAATCCAGCCCAATTTTCATGCCAACTATTAGTTGCCCACTCTTCAATTCCCATAGGATCTGATGTTTTACTTCTTCCCTAGCATTCAACATTTTTTCTCCAAACATTAGACCCCCTTCTAAATTGCACCACCGTTGGTATATCCTTTTTGCAATAATTATTCCATATGAAATTAGTCTACAAAGATTTTTTGGTCCTAAACATCTATCATAGTTTAGCAAACAATGCCCTCGACACATCATGTAAGGACCTCAAACCTAGTCCCCCTTCCTTTTTAGGAAGGCAAAGATTTTGCCATGAAGCCCAATTTCTGCTTCTCCCTTATTCCTTTGTACTCCAAAAGAATCTAGCAAAAATCTTATGTAGATGATCCAGAACATTTTTTGGTGGATGCAGGACTGATAACAAGTGGACTGACATACTTTGAAACACACTCATAATGAGTGTTGCCTTTCCTCTAAATGACAACAACTTTCCTTTCCATGAATGCAATTTAGCCTTTACTTTGTTGATAAAATCATCATAATATTCCTTCCTCCTTCTAGTGTAGAAAACAGGACACTCTAGATATGTGAAGGGGAATTTACCTTTTGCAAATCCTGTAATAGCTCCAACCGCGTGACACAATCCAGTAGGAATCCTTGAATACATGTAGTATGAACTCTTGTCTTTGTTGATCATCTGGCCTGATATCTTCTCATAGTTCCCCAACACAGCTATAATCTTGCTCAAGGATGAAGGATGAGCAGAAGCAAAGATTATAGTATCATCAACATATGCCAAGTGGTTTAAAGGATCAGAACACTTAGGCATTCCAAATCCCACAAATGACCTGTCTTCTAATAGCTTATTCAAAGACCTAGAAAGTACCTCAGCTGACAGAATGAACAATGCTGGTGATAGAGGATCCCCTTGCTTCACACCCCTGGTAGATTTAAAGAACCCCGATGACTGCCCATTCACCAATACTAAATACCAATTATTTGACATCAAGTTCCATACCATGTTGATGAAGTGGTTAGAAAATCCCATCTTGCGTAGTACATGCAATAAGTACTTCTATGAAATCCTATCATAGATATTGGCCATATCAAGTTTGATCACCACATTAGCTGGCTTTCCCCTTAACCTTATGTCAGTGACAATTTCTTAAGTAAATAAGATGTTCTCAAATATACTCCTACCCTTCGCAAATCCGGATTGATTAGGAGATAATATAGAAGGAAAAAAAATTTCCAGTCTATCATATAACACTCTAGACAAGACCTTGTTAATGAAGTTTCTCAAGCTAATAGGTCTTAAGTCAGGAAAGGTCTCAACTCTAGGCTTCTTAGGCAGAAACACTAGATTGGTGTGAGTGATGGATTTAGCCAGTACAACTCCTCCATAGAAGTGTAGCACCATGTTGTATATATCAACACCAATAACATCCCAACATGTTTGATAAAATAGGGCATGAATCCATCTGGACCAATAGCACTCTCCCCACTAAGCTCAAAACATACTGTCCTTACCTCTTCAATTGTTGGCAATCTGCTAAGTTCCAAATTCTATTCCATAGTGACCATCGAAGGTACATTATTGAGCAAGGAAAAGTCAAATGCATCACCTTAATTTGTGAACTGTTCTTGATAAAACTCCACTGGAGCTGGAGCCAATTGCTCCTGGTCTTCAATCCATATCCCACTTTCACTTTTGATCCTCTTCAGTTGTAATTTCTTCTTTTGTCATTGACATGATTGTGAAAGAAACTTGTATTCCTATTTCCTTCAGCAAACCAAGTCACTCAGCTATTTGCTTCCAATACTACTCCTCAATGCTCAAGTATTTCTTCAATTCAGATTATTCCTTTTGAAGCACAATCCTGTTCTCAATTGAGAGATCTTCTTCAAACAACATTTCTTTTACCCTAAAAATGTCCTCCAAAATATCCAATTGCTTGAATATATCACCAAATGTTTCCCTACTCCATTTTGGCAGTGATGCCTTCACCCTCTTGAGCTTCTGCTCGAACATAAAAAATGGATCTCCTATGAAATCCTCTTCCCAATTCTTCCTCACCACATCCATAAATATAGCATGTTTAGTCCAAAAGTTCAAGAACCTGAAAGTCTTGACAAAATTGGTGGTCTTCTCCCTAAATGTCATTAACAATGGTACATGATCTGATCCAGTTCTGATTTGATGTTCAACTTCAATAGTTGGCACCATGTTCTAAAATGGCAAATTCAAAAGATCCTATCCAATATTTTGAATATATACGCATCATTGGATTTCCCATTCCACCATGTAAATGGACTTCCTTTGTATCCTTGCTCAAACAAACCACAAGAATTTACACAAAATACAAAATCCTAATATTCAGGCGGGTGTACCAGTAGTCCTCCTATTTTATCATCTTCATGTAATATCACATTGAAATCCCCTCCAATCAACCATGGCAATTTCATATCACTTGCTAAGTAATACAAGTGATCCCATAATTCCAACCTCTCAATTGCCGAGCATTTTGCATAATTAAATGTCATCATCATGTGCTGTCCTATATTATGGTGAAGTACTCTCACAGTCACCTGTTGCTCAGTATCCTCCACTAATTCCCATTCCACCACTACATCAAAGAACAACCATATTTTCCCATTAAAATTTGCATAATCCGTCTCCATATTCTACCTTCTTCTATATCTATCAATGAATCTCTTCTATTGAAAAGGTTCCATCAATGCAACTACACAAAAGTTATGCTCCCTATTCATGTTGATCAGCCTAGGAAAGGCCTGCTGTGTATTCACAGACCTTATGTTCCATATTACTGTTTTGATCATCATTTAGATAGAGAAGCTTCCCTCCTAGGCATAATTCTTAGAGGTTGTTATGGCTCTTTATTCTGATCCTTCTTTGTTTTCTTGCCTCCCTTAGCATTAGCTGTAGGTGATTGATCTCCATCCTAGCCACCTGTTTGATGTTTTCTTCTGTTGATTCATCATCTCCCTCATCCTCCATAGGATTTTGTCTCATTAAGTCTTCACCAATTGG
The DNA here is from genome assembly GCA_026770625.1 of Nicotiana glauca. Classification (NCBI taxonomy): domain Eukaryota; kingdom Viridiplantae; phylum Streptophyta; class Magnoliopsida; order Solanales; family Solanaceae; genus Nicotiana; species Nicotiana glauca. Next base: position 189,810 of record MU760340.1, read on the forward strand.
TGCCACATTGTGTTTAACTAAATCATGTAGATGTTGTAGTGGAGTCTTCAGTGGAACATTAAGAACCAGCTCCATAATTTGATCAGTGCCATATTCCATAGGCACTTCCTCTATTTCCCCAGATGCTCATGAAACAATTGCCTGCTCATCATTCTTGTCATTGCTATTCTCTGATCCTACTATATCATCCCTAACCTTCACATTATCATCAAGTTTATTCTCCAATGCATACACCGGAACATCATCAACATGGGCCAAAATCTTACCAGTTGCACAAGGGATATGGTTTACTATAGATGCTTCATCAGGTGACCCTAGCACCAGGCCTGGCGTCGCCATCCTAATGCCTGGGGTACCTTGCTTTAGGCCTGGGATCACCAAACTAACGCCTGGAGAGCCTGACTTTAGGCCTGGCATCGCCAGCCTATCGCCACCAAACTAACACCTGGAGAGCCTGACTTTAGGCCTAACATCGCCAGCCTATCGCCAGGTAGGCTGTTGTCCCTCACTTTGTCTCATGTTATCTTTGTCATGCCTATTTTATCATCCTCCACCTCAATTGCATCACTCCCTCTAGCTTTTATTGAGTTTATCTCATTAAGGTTCTCAAGTTGCCGAGAATTTGCAAATATTTGAGACGGCATATCTTAACATGATTGGTTTGTAGTCATATTAAGTTGCCTTAGCTCCTCTTTGCTAGTTCCAAAGCTTCTATGAACCCAGTCAATTGTAGATTCCTTATTATCCTTTTAAATTCGGGATTAGTTGACAACTCCACTACTTATTTTTCTTTCGTCAATGATCGATTGGCATGAAGAAATACTACCATCACGGAAAAAATGATCTCGAGTTTTTGGTATTCACCAGAAACTTTTAATCATTGAATTTGATTCGTGGGTTTTTTGTTATACCTAAAAGATAATTATTTGAGTTTATAGTTATACCTAAAAACTTTTCTTTGAGTTTACACTCTTGGGTTCTTAGTTGTACCCAAAACTTTTATAAACTCACAATCTTAGAGCTCGATAATGTAAATGACCAGGAATTTTGTACTTTCAATTTTGATAAAATCCAAGAATTTAATGCTTCTGGTTAACATTACGATCAGGAAACAAGACATCTAACTTTTAGCAATTTGATTGAATGACTTCATAAGAGAGGGACCTTATGTTTATGGTACTTATTAAGAGAACGTCTACTGTTCAACTAGGTATAATTGTTTGAATTTGTAATCCTTTTTTTTCCTAAATATGAACAAATATTAAGAATAATTTTGTTCATTCAAACATATATGAGAATGTTTTAGAAAGTGAAAGTTTTCCTTCATTCCATTCCTTAACCGTACACAAGTATTTACAACATTGTATATACGAAAATTTATAGGAAATGAACAAAAATTCATTGAAATAGAAGTGCGGCCAGGCTGACATCTATTGGGTAGTGCCGGTATTTTATTCTGATTCCTTCTGTTTCTTTTTCACTTGGGATGATCTAGTAGTTCCCAGTCCTTAATTCGATAGTCCCCAGTCTTTTTCTTTATTCTGGAGCCAGTTCAAGCTATCACCAGTATCTTGCACGGATTGTTCCGGAGTTATATTCACATACTTTGGTACTTATTGTCGTAGTTTCTAGTTCTCTAATTCAACAATCCCCATAATTCATAGACATTATTATTTCATCCATATTTTTTCTGGTGACTCGCTATAGGTACGCCCCTGCCTCATGTAAATCTGTGATCCTGATGGGTATGGTTCGAACCGGTATCTAAAATACCTCTGATCAAAGTTCAATTGACCTTGATTCTGGACCATAGAAGATATCGATTTAATTATGTGATCATCGTCTACATGAATCTTTGACTCATACTTATTATGTACATCTACCCACGTTCTTGCTTATAATTCCAACAAACTTTCCTTCTAGGAAACCTAAGGGATTGGTACCCTTGGCAAATGCTTCTGTTGCACATTCATTCGATACTACTGGTAATAACATGCGTTCCTTTTAAAATCTTATCACAAACTGCCATATCAATTCTGAATCTCCTTGAGCAATTCTGAAAAGATCTGTTTTTCTAGCTTGAACTTTCTTTTTTCCAGCGTGAGCTTTGATGAATGAATGTACAAGAATTTTAAAAAATCAATTGAGTTGTTATGTAAAAGTGAGTTCCATGTATTAGGGTTTTGCCAAATATCTTTAACAAGTCTGATTCGATCTCATGTGGAGCCAAATCGTTTCCCTTCACATCTATCGTGTAAGTTGTAATATACTCCAGTGGATCTGATGTTCCATCATCTTTTGGAATATCCCGCATCTTAAATCTTTTTGGAATCAACTCTAGAGCTGTACTCAATTTGAATGGAAACTGAAAATACTTTTTTTGAGTCCGGGCCCTTTAGGACCGGAGGTGCTCCTGAGATCTGATCTATCCAGCTTGAAATTCCTGGGCATGTTAATCCATTTGAGAGTTTATTTCTCTCATACATCTCATGAATTCGGCTTTGAAATAATCATTTGTGTTGTTTTTATTTCAGATCCGCTGCGTGCATCGCATGCTTGATTGTTGTTTGTTATAAACTCTACCCCGATAACGGTGTTATGAGTTCTTGGTGCCGTTTGATTTATAGGAATAACTTGAGGGACTCGAACTCCACCATTTGAATTATTTGAAGCCTCCAATATTGCTTGTTGAAGCTCAATCATTATCTAGTCCTATCTTGAGAGATGGTTCATAATTTCACCTATTTTGATTTCAACACTTTAACGGTAACAATCATCGACTCTCCATCCATATCATTAGGGTAAGACTACTCTCATGTCGATTTTTCATTTCTACCCAGTTAGGAGTTGACTCATTCATATCAAGACAAGTTTTACTAGTTGAACCATCCTGTTATTTCCATCATGGAGATTGTTCACGGGCTTGTCGTTATAGTTTGTTCCAATATTAAGCGAGTTCACTACAAAAGAAATAGTCAAATTGCGGCAGTTAATTAGCGGTGGTCACCGGCAACTCCTGCAAATTGTATCAAATTGTGAGACTTTCTTTAACCGACGCAAATAATTATAATTTGGGGGATTTGGTACATTAAAAGCAAAAGAGCGCCAAGCTTCTAATTTTTCCCACTATATTTTTGATTTCCCTCATTTTTTCTCCTCCAAAACCTTTTATACTTATTACCCAAAACCTTTAGACCTTCTAATTTGTTTGCCGTCTCTCTCACTTTCTCTCTCTCTCTAGTCTCCAAGAGGTGGACTTTCTCTCTCTTACCAAATTGGAGTGACGTTGCTAGAAAATCCACGGTGTTCTTCTTTAGTTTATTTGCAATTTGTCTTTCATCTTCTCCAATATTGATTTTGTGTAACCAGGTATTTTTGTATTTTATAAATTACATGTGGGGTTTCACTTTATTTTTGTATTATTTTGGGTATTCTCTGTCGGATTTGATATTTTTCTAATTATTTGGAGTTTTTTGATTGATTTGGGGTTTCTATGTTGATTATGTGCAATTTATTAGCTTGATTTCTCAATAAACCTAGAATTTTCTAGCATGCAATCTGCTTTATTGCCTCAATATCCTAACGTATTTTTGTTTTCTATTTCTTCTTTCATGTTCTGTAATGTAAAAAAAATCACCAAAAAGTTGATTTGTTGCTGCGTTTTTCAGTTTTGGTAAGCTTTTTCTCAATTATTTATTTAATTACTGCACTGGTATGCCTAATTTTTAACCTTCATTTTACTTGATTCTTACATGCATGTTTATGGTAGATAGTTAGGCACATGTATGTATAATTTTGGTTTTGTGATGATGCTCTGTTCTTTCGGTTGGGGAATTATGTGATTCTATTGTTTATTATACATATGAATTGAAGTTAAGAGTTATAACTTGGCGATCTGTCTGTTTTCCTATTTTGTGGTTATGATAGGGTTCTTTTACTGATATGATAAAAATCAAAGTAGTAGGCCTTCAATTTAGTTTGATTCACCTCTCAGCATTGAGAAGAGACCTCAAACCCAAGGCAACATTTACCTTAAAAACACTTAATCTTCTAAAAGTTTTCAAACTATGATCCAGGCTTAACCTAATAGTTAATACATTTCAATTCTAATGATACAAAAGTTGATATTTCAGTGGAATATTGCATACTCTATTGATTGTATATAAGGATATTTTATTACAATACACGTTTGTATGTAATTCTTTCCTTTCCAGGTTTATTTGTGATGCAAAAGGTCATCACTTGTTTTAGAAATAAATTCTATGTTTCGAGGCCTTAAAATCTCCTTTTTGTCTCATTTCGATTTGTGTGCGCAGTCCGGACATGTATCCGGAAAGTCATTATATGAAAATCTATAAAAAAAAATGATGAATTTTGCTTTTCAAACGAATTTAGGTTGACTTCAGTCAACATTTTGATTAAATGGACCCGGACTCATAATTTGACGGTCTTGAAGGGTCCGTAGGAAAATATGAGACTTGGACGTATGCCCGGACTAAATTCCGAAGTCCCAAGCCTGAGAAATGATTTTTTGAAGAAAATTGTTTAACTTAAATTTTAGAGTTTTTGGAAAATTTGAATGTAATTAAATTTTATGATATCCAGCCCGTACTTTGGTTCCGGAGTCCGGTACAGGTCTTATATGTGATTTAGATTGAGCCTATAAAATTTGGTAAGAAACGGACTTGAAACGACGTGAATCGGATCTTCGGTTGTTAAAATTTGAACTTAAGAGTTCATGAGATTTTTCTTTTATCATGATGCTAAATTCATAGCTATTGATGTTATTTTGATTATTTGAATACACGAGCAAGTTCGTATGATATTTTTGGACTTGTGTGCATGTTTGGTTTGGAGCCCCGAGAGCTTGGGTGAGTTTTGGATAGGCCACAGAGTGAAATTTAGACATGGTAAACTTCTGTTATGTTGCAGGTCTGCAGGTTTCGCATTTGCGAAACTTGGCTCGCAAATGCGAACTATGGCCTGAGCTGCCTTGGCCACAAATGCGAACCCTCGATCGCAAATGTGAAGAAAGCAGACTTCTGAAGGGTTCGCAATTCTGAACCCTGGTCGCAATTGCGATATGGCAAATGCGATAGCAACAATGCAAATGAGAAGAGAATAGGAATCCTCAGGGTTCGCAAATGCGAACTCCTATTCGCAAATGCGAAGAACGCAGACTTCTGAAGGGTTCGCAATTGCGAACCCTGGTCGCAATTGCGACATTAGAGACTCGCTAAAATGAATTTCAGACGGGATTTCAACCACTTTTACAACCTTTTCAAAACCTAAACACCTTTGATATTTTTCAAAGACAACTATTCTTCCAAATCATTTGTAAGTCAATCCTAACTCATTTCTTTCAATCTAATCCATCTTTTTTACATGATTTCAACTCAAAATTAAGGGTTTTCTTTGGAAAAATTGGGTGTTTTGGGTAGAATTAGGATTTTTAAATTTTGGAGATTTGGACCTCGATTTTGAAGTCCGATTTCAAAAAAAATTATATATTTGAGTTCGTGAGTGAATGGGTAATCAGGTTTTGGTTCGAACCTCGGGTTTTGACCATGTGGGATCGGGGTCAATTTTTAACTTTTTAAAAATCTATGTTCATGCATTAGAATTGATTCGATTAGCATGTATTGATATAATTAAGTAACTTGTGGCTAGATACAAGCGAATTGATGGTGGAAATAAGAGGTAAAGCGATAGTTGAGGCTTGAATTGTGTTTGTGGCATCGAGGTAAGTGTTTGGTCTAACCTTAGCTTGAGGGATTAGGAGTTGTGTCCTATTTGCTATGTGTTAATTGTTGAGTGCGACGTATAGGTATGGTGACGAGTATCTATACGTTGGTGTCAAGCATGCCCGTGAGTTTTATGCTATGACTAATATGACTCTGTTTTGTGTTGTTCATGCTTTATGTGATATTTCTATTGTTGAACAAGGCTTTTGGAAGTAATTATGATATTTGAACATTGAAGAGCGTTAGTTCAAGTAGTAAAATGACTTGTGGAATTATTGTTGGCAATTGAACAATATAGAGCATTGGCTCAAGTTGTGAATCGAGTTGTGAAGCAAATGTGAAAAAGAGCAGAGGATTATGATATTGTCTCCCTTGCCAGGATGTTATTGCTTTTAATGTTATCTCCCTTGCCAGGATGTTGTTGCTTTTGGCATTATTCCCTTGCAGGGATATGGTTGTTGTACTATTGTTCCCTTGAGGAATTTAATTGTGATTCTATTTATTTCCTTGCCCTTATTGCTTGTGAACGTTGTTTGGATAAGGAAGAGTATTCAAGCACGATGGTTGATGTCGTTCATCGTATTAGTGAGAGAGTGTTAAAGTACGAAGGGTGATGCCGTGCATGATATTTGTGAGAGAGTATTTATGCACGAAGGGTGATGCTGTGCCGTACGACGTACCATTCTGTGCCTTTATATGAGTGATAATGCACGAAGGATCATTCCATGCCATGTTTATGCGAGGTAAAAGCACGAAGTGTGATATCGTGCAGTTCATATTGATTGTTATGGTGCGGACGAGAGTAAAAGAACAAAGAGTGATGCCGTGTACTTGTCTTTGATATTCCTGATTTCTATTGATAGATGAATTATGGCTTTCTTTACATTTAAATATTGGTTTCTGTTGCTACTTATTGTCCCCCACAGTATGACTCCCCCTTCATATCTTTAATTGTACAATTTTGCCTTGATTTTTTTGTTATATATGATTTAACTGCACATGTTTATTTGGTAGTCTGGTCCTAGCATCGTCACTACTTCGCCGAGGTTAGGCTAGACACTTACCAGCACATGGGGTCGGTTATGATGACACTACACTCTGCACTCTTTTGTGCAGATCCTGATACTGGAGCATACGGACCTTAGCTTTGGGTCGCTGCCTTCAGTCCACTTGGAGACCCGAGGTAGTCCTGCAGGCGTCCGCAGGCCCTGGCGTCTTCTTCTATCCTTTCCTTCAATCCCTTATATGTATTTCAGAGATAGTATTGTATTTATAATTTGGACCCTTATTTGTAGTATTCCAAGACAGTCTGTGATATTGTGACACTAGTTCTAGGTAGTTAATGTTGTGGATTGGTATTGGCATCATTGTTAAATATTATATTTAGTCTTCCGTTTATTAAATTTCGCTATTTTTATGTCGTTGGCTCTTAATTGTTAAAAAGATTAGAATGGTAAAATGGTAAATAATACAAATGGTTAGCTTGCCTAACTTTTACTAGTAGACGTCATCATGACTCCCGATAATGGAAAATTCTGGTGGTGACATTATCTACGGAGTATGGTTCTTAGTTTTAGGAATTCAACAAACTGAAGCTTTATCAAAAATGAATATTTTTGGGATCCAACGTGGACATGGCTCATATACACACTTGCTCCAATTCATTTTACTTGATTCTTACATGCATTTTTATGTATAATTTTTAACCATATTTTGTCCAACGCATATATCTCTTTGGATGAGATATCTGATCAATTAAAACGTGGGCCATTGCTGTTATGCAGATTTTTCAATCCTCATCTCTTCTTTCCTTTTGTCACTTTCCCTGCCTTTCTCCATTGTTTGCATTGTTTGACTACATTTTGTTGGAGCTAGACTTCTTCTGTTAATTCTTGACATAGTAAGCAGAATAAACAAACTTTTCTTTAAATACATTTTTGACAGTTTTTGGTTAATAAACATGTAACAGATAAATTGAGAGGCTCGTTCTGTTAGGTACTTGTGACAATCCGACCCGTCGTCTCATGCGTTACTGCTTCATTTTTTTTCCCGTTTTATGCTTCTTCATATTTTATTATCAGTATGTGGTGTGTTAGAGTTGATTTGGATTAGTATTGGTTAAAAAAAATGGGACACTTAGTTTCTTTAAGGGAAGGCTAGTTTGGAAAAGTCAACAGGAAGTTGACTTGTGAGTTAGAGGGCTCGGAATGGATTTTCGATAGTTCACTTAGCTCCGGAAGGTGATTTGTGACTTGGGAGTGCGATCGGAATTTTGGAGGTCCGGTGTAGAATTAGGCTTGAATTGGCGAAGTTGGAATTCTGGCGAATTCCGGTTGATAAGTAAGATTTTGATCCGATGGTCAGAATGGAATTCTGAGAGTTGCTGTAGTTTCGTTAGGTGATTTTGGATATGTGTGCACATTTTCAGGTCAGTCGGACATCGTTTGTTCAGGTTTTTGATCGAAAGTGCATTTCGGAATTTCTTGAAGAACTTAGGCTTTGATTTGGTGAAATTTGATGATTTTAATGTTAACGATAGTGATTTGATGACTCGAGCAAGTTTCAATAAGGTAATAGATCATGTCTGTGCTTTTGGTTGAGGTCCCGGAGGCCTCGGGGTGATTTCGGGTGGTTAAACGGTGAATTTGGAGTTTGTTGCTTGGAAGAGATTTGCTGCTTGTTGTTTCTGCGTCTGCGGAAAAAGGGGCCGCATAAGCGGTTCCGCAGATCCGGCTAGGTGGTCGCAAAAGTGGTACTTGAAGGACCTGGGTCTTCCGCAGAAGCGGACTTGGATCCGCATAAGCGGCAACCGCAGAAGCGGTCCCTGGTTAGTTAAGTAAGACCGCAGAAGCGGTCAAGTGGGCGCATATGCGGTGACCGCAGGTGTGGTAAATTAACCGCAGAAGCGGAAATCGACCTGGGTTTAAGTGAACAATGTTTCACATATTTGGAAGAAAAGAAAAGTATTTTGGACTTCGACTTAGGCGATTCTTGGGCGATTTTGGAGAGAATTCGAAGGGGTTTCATAAGGTATGAACTATTGGACTCGGATTATGTTTATAAAGTGTAAAATCATGGATTAAACACTAAAATTCAAGGAATTAATGGTTAAAAATGGAGGTTAGGGTTTGAAACTTAAGAGAGTTTGAATTAATGATTTGAGGGTCAAATGGACTCCGATTCTTGTGTATTTAATATGTATGAACTCGTGGCGAGATAAGGATCGTATTGATATAAAATTTTCTGGATTTCAAGAAGTGGGCCGGGGCTCGAGTTTTGCTAGTTTCGGGATTTTTGTTATATTCGATTGTTTTCGATTGGGTATTGTTCACTTGACATATTGTAATGTATTAGCTCTAATTTTGGTTAGATTCAACGCGCGTGGAGGCCAATTAAAGAGGCAAAGACATCGTGAGCGAGGAATTTTACCGGTTCGAGGTGAGTAATACTTGTAAATGATATCCGGAGAGTTTGAAACCCCGGATTTGCACATCATAGTGTTGTATTGAGGTGACTTGCACGCCGGACATAAGTGTGGGTAGAGCACCGCTGGGCATTGTGACTTGGTCCGTCCCGATTGATTAATTTACCGCGTATTTGATTGAAATTTATTTATTATCACTGTTGTTTGGGCTGATTGTCGTATTTCGGCTTCGTGCCAACAGTTTGAACTCTTCGGGGATTATTTTCACTGTTTTCCTCACTATTTCAACTTATTACTTGAACTTAGTCATACTGTTCTCCACCACTTTAAACCTCAGCCACTTTTACTCAGATTGAGTCTTAAATGATAATTTGGGCAGAGGATTGTTGTTTTACTAGTGCCCGAGAGGCTTGTGATGATGTTCTGACTGAGTGGGGCTGAGTGCCAGATGTGAGGATACACGGAGGAATGTGAAGCCTAGGGCCTGGATGTGAGGATTATATATGGATCGGACTGCACGCCGCACTAGTATATTATATGGATCGGACTGCACGGCGTAGTAGTATATTATATGAGTCGTACTGCACGCCGCAGTAGCATATTATATGGATCGGAATGCACACCGTAATATGTATATATTGGAGCGGACTGCACGCCGTAGTGATATAATGCTTGGGCTGTAGGAGACCCTCCGGAGTTTGTACCTCCACAGTGAGCACGGGTACCCATATAGATCGGGCTGCACGCCACAGCGAGCTATGGATCGGGCTGTACGCCGCAGCGATATGTGGATCGGGCTACGCGCCACAGCGATTATTATGTGATACTGTTTCTGAGAGTGATTTGAGAGAGAGAGCCCGATGGGGGGCTGAGAGTGTTGTGGAGAGTGAGCCCGAGGGGCTGGTTCAGTTCGAGATATTGCCCGAGGAGCGAGCTTTTATGTGCTCATTTTGCGTACTTCTTGTCTTTTTACCTGTTATGCTGTGGTATTTGTGCCCGAGGGGCTGACTATGTGCTGACTTGCACTATCTGATATCGCATTCATTTGCTTAACTGTTGAAAAAGATATTTTCAAAAGAGTTTTTAACTGAGCCCAGATATTTTCTAAAGGATTTTACGGTTTTACTGATTTCTTAGAGGATTGCACTGTTCTATATAGCATGATGGAGTGCCTTACGTGTTTTTTTGCTGCTTAGTTATTATTTACTTTTACTACTCACTGAATTGGAGTACTCACTTTACTCCCTGCACCTCGCGTGCACTTGCAGTTATTTGTTACCCGGTAGCGGGTTTGAGCTGATTGAGGATTTTGTTATTGTAGCTGAGCAAGGTGACCGCCAGCGTTCGCGACACCGGACTTCATCTTTTGAACTCCAAATTTTATTTTTGTACATTATTGGCCCTGTAGCTGTGTTCAGGTCTTATTTAGATGCTCGTGACTTGTGACAGCTCGGTCGGGCTGTGTTGGGTTGTAAATATTGTTAACAAATGTCATTTAGGCGTATTTTGTTATTCATTATGTTTAATTATTTTAATAAGAGGTTAATTGGGTTAGTTGGCTGGCCTTGTTTTCACGAGAGGCGCTATCACGACCAGTGTGGGTTTCGGGTCGTTACAAGTTGGTATCAGAACCTAGGTTACTAGGTCTCACGAGTCATGAGCAGGTTTAGTAGAGTCTCGCGGATCAGTACGGAGACGTCTGTATTTATCTTCGAGAGGCTGCAGAACCTTTAGGAAAACCTGACTTTCTTGGAATTCTTATCATGCGTACTTGATTCAGTTTGAGATATAAGTCTTGAAATTCCTTCCACACGTTGGTATGCGCACGTGAGCACTCAGTATTGTATGTGCCTTGATGGCTTGTGATTCCCCGATCAAGGGGCGAGATGTGATCTCCGTGAGTATGATGTTGGGCCAGTTTGGAGAACTTGAGGCCGGATCTTTGCCTATGGCTTGAGCACCGAGGTGCTTATTGTGTGAGCAAATATTTTGAACCTTCAGTATTGTCCTTATTAGCCGGAATGGCGGTTGGATATCACTGTGAGTATTTTAGTGTTGCGGGATGTATCTATGTGACTTGGAAGTGACGAAGAAGTCAGCTGGAAGATGGATGAACTGTTAAGTGCTCATTTCCTATTGTGATTTGTTGTGTAGCCCCAAGTTATAGGTGCGTGAATAATATTTTTGTATCTCCTAGTTGGGAAGTGAGGTGCATTGCATGCGGCGGTATGATTTCAGACTCAGGAAGACTGATGACTGTGTAACGTATATGATGGTGGAAGGTGTGCTGAAATACTAAACTGAGGCGAAGCAGGTGGGTTATCTCCTGCGGAATATTATTAAGGGGTACGATTCTTATGTATATTGTTAGAAGATCTCGTGTGTAATTGAGAGGTACGTGTTGTAATTTAAAAATTTGGGTCGCTTCAAAGAGTGGACTCATCTAATGTGGGGATGAATGCGAGGTTTGTAGAGGATTTCAGTATCCGAGGATCTGTGTTTTCATAAACTACTAGATGATTTGAGTTTAATCTCACTATAATATTGTGGCATCATTAGAGTAAAAGTATTATGGGTTATTAAATGTGTCCTGATAGATGACTTCGAGCCAAGTTGGGGAGGTTGCTGTTGATTAGCTGATCGCACGATTATGTGCTATGTTGTTTCCGTATCGAGGTATGCTGGCGGATCAGTCCTGGTTGCAGAAAATGAGCCAAGGAGGGCACGAGTGAAGCAAAATTTTGATAAAGGTTATATGGTGCTTCGTAGATGTGAGGAAATAATAGGATGTCTTGAGCTGTTGTTGATAAAGAATGCTCAGTGTATAGAGAAGGAAGATGTTCGTTCGTATTGGAATGAGATTATGTCCTACGGTGTCAGAATGCTAATAAGGCACGAGTGGTTCTGTTCGTTAAGTCAGGTAATTTGCAGTTGGAATAGGAGTGAATGACTACCGAGAATGATTCTAATATGTTCAAGATTTTACATGTAACAATCAGGTGTCTAAAGGTCGCGTATGTGGTCAGAGACCGTGTCTTCATCGGAAAATGTTGAGGCTTGTGGTATTTTTATGTCGATTATGGGATCCTATGTATCAGTATTTGGAAGGTAATGGTAACGGATTTCAGATTCGCAGGAAGTCCTTCGGGGTAATGTACTCTGGAATGTGGTATTTTTGGGAACAGTTGAGAGAGTATTCAGTGGCTCATGGGTTGTCTCAGTGTTGGGTTATTCTAGACTATTGTGCTAAGGGCTATGTCGGAAAATGCCACAGGTTGCATGTCGAGATGCATCGGATTATGTTCTAGTAGAGTGGTTTGTATTCCAAAGACCAGCGGACGGCTGGTAAAGATTGCTTTTCCTTAATTGGGCCTTTATGGCGGATGTCAGTGTAGAGGTTTCTAGCATGGTTTCAGTTCCGATATTGAGGGACTTTTCGGATGCGTTCCTTGTGGCCGGGCATGTCGCCGGGTGAGACTATGGATTTCGGTATTTATTTGGTGCTGGGCACCGCATCGTACGACTCCGGCACGAGTTATAATAGTCGGAGGAGCAACTTCAGGCTTCTTGGTAATGAGTTTATTGGTAAGCTGATTGGATACGTGTTTAGCTTGAGTTGGCTCAGTTGGCCCCGATATGTATTGTTGAGGGACAGGTTGAATCTATCATTATTGAGCCTGCTAGTGATCTGGGGAGATCTATGAGATGCTTTTCTGTGCTGTGAGGCGTTATGATTTTCGGATTGTGTTTGTGTTTTGTGGCTTACAACTCTATATGTAGATACTATTATGCACTCAGTATGCTTACGATCGATACTCGTTATTTTGTTATAATGAGCAAATTTGGCTCGATGTGCATCTCCCTATGCGAGATATTTGTGTGGATCGGGTGGCACGCCGCCACGTGTATGTAATCCTGATCGGGTTGCATGCCGCAACAGTGTGATGTTGAGAATAGTTTTCCATATGTTACTTTGTATGCCTTGCTTCCTGATTTCTGAGAAAAGTCCGTATTGGGGGTTGCTCGGCGAATGGCGCATTTGTCGTGTCCTTTCAGGATCGTATGGCATATATTACTAGCTTCACCATGGTTATAATGATTTGTTTGGGTTCCAGATATCAATCGTGCATGGTTGTCAATTTCGAGTATAGCGACTTGAGGTGCTTCATGTGTAACAGTGATTGGATAGGATCGTTCACTGCAGCGAAGCTATGTGGTGATATGACCATGCGGGTTAGATTTGTGTGCTCTATTCTATGATGTGAGATGTATTCTCAGCCTTGTGTTGTGATGGTACTGGCAAGCTTGAGGTACAACTCTTTCAATCGAGTCATTTTCATGATCGGTGTATATTTCGACTGTTGTTTATGGGTGCGCGTAGTTATGCAAGTTGAGGCTTAGGCCGTATTGATGTGTAATATCACCAGAGTGGTGTGTTAGACCCGAAGTGATCATTGTGGGTCATTAATGGATACGAACAGATTTGGTTTCAGCTTGTTGGAAGGTTAATATCGAGGATCGGCTTGGAAATCTGTTGTGGCAGTAGCCAAAAGGGGAGTGACTTCATGAATGGTTGATCTGAGAAATTGTTACAGTTTATTGCATGTTTCATTATTCGTTGGCAGTATATGAAAGTTCTGGAATAAGACCTTTGTTGATAAGAGTTTTTTCCACCGGTATTTGGGTGTTGAGGGCAAATGCTGTGAATAGAAGTTATCGCTTCTAGTGTCTGGATTATGTAGTATATCATATGGTTGCACCTGAGGTTGCATGTATGGGTCATTGCAACTGGTTCAGACTTATTCCGAGTGTAGATGTGAGGTTCCGACCTTGTATATGATTTCAAAAAGTGCAATGTGGTTCTACGGTTTATGGTCTAGATGGATTGTGAGATTTCAGCTATGTGGTGTTATCGGACCTATGCGAGATAGGGTGACGTGGGATCACCCCGGGTATATGCTTGGTAAGGTTATTCAGCTATTGGTATGCTTCTAGGACAACTCTGGGTACGCTCGAGGACGAGCGTTGGTTTTAGTTGGGGATGATGTGATGACCCGACCCGTCGTCTCATACGTTACTACTCCATTTTATTTCCATTATATGCTTTTTCATGTTTCATTATCAGTATGTGATGTGTTAGAGTTGATTTGGATTAGTATTGGTGAAAAAAAATGGGATACTTAGTCTCTTTGAGGGAAGGCTAGTTTGGAAAAGTCAACCGGAAGTTGACTTGTGAGTTAGAGGGCTCGAAATGGATTTTTGATAGTTCGGTTAGCTCCGGGAGGTGATTTGTGCTTTGGGAGTGCGATCGGGATTGAATTTGGAGGTTCGGTATAGAATTAGGCTTGAATTGGCGAAGCTGGAATTTTAGCAAATTCCGGTTAATAGGTGAGATTTTGATCCGAGGGTCAGAATGGAATTCCGAGAGTTGCTGTAGTTTCGTTAGGTGATTTTGGATATGTGTGCACATTTTTAGGTCAGTCGGACATCGTTTGGTCAGGTTTTTGATCAAAAGTGCATTTCAGAAGTTCTTGACGAACTTAGGCTTTGATTTGGTGAAATTTGATGATTTGATGTTAACGATAGTGATTTGATGACTTGAGCAAGTTTGAATAAGGTAATAGATCATGTCTGTACTTTTGGTTGAGGTCCCGGAAGCCTCGGGGTAATTTCGGGTGGTTAAACAGTGAATTTGAAGTTTGTTGCTTGGAAGAGGTTTGATGGTTCTGTTGTTTTCGCATCTGCAGAAAAAGGGGCCGCATAAGCGGTTCCGTAGATGCGGCTAGGTGGTCGCAAAAGAGGTCCTTGAAGGACCTGGGTGTTCCACAGAAGCGGACGTGGGTCCGCATAAGCGGCAACCGCATAAGCGGTCCCTGGTGAGTTAAGTTAGACCACAGAAGCGGTCAAGTGGGCGCATATGCGGCAACCGCAGGTGCGGTAAATTAACTGCAGAAGCGGAAATCGACCTGGGTTTAAGTGAACAATGTTTCACGAATTTGGAAGAAAAGGAAAATATTTTGGACTTCGGTTTAGGCGATTCTTGGGCGATTTTGGAAAGAATTTGAAGGGGTTTCATCAGGTATGAACTATTGGACTCGGATTATGTTTATATAGTGTAAAATCATGGATTAAACACTAAAATTCAAGGAATTAATGGTTAAAAATGGAGGTTAGGGCTTGAAACTTAAGAGAGTTTGAATTAACGATTTGAGGGGTCAAATGGACTCCGATTGTTGTGTATTTAATATGTATGAACTCGTGGTGAGATAAGGATCGTATTGATGCAAAATTTCTGGATTTCGATAAGTGGGTCCGGGGCTCGGGTTTTGCTAGTTTCGGAATTTTTGCTATATTTTGATTATTTTCGATTGGGTATTGTTCCCTTGGCATATTGTAATATATTCGCTCTGATTTTGGTTAGATTCGACGCGCGTGGAGGCCGATTTTAGGGGCAAAGGTGTCACGAGCGAGGAATTTCACCGGTTCGTGGTGAGTAATACTTGTAAATGATATCCTGAGGGTTTGAAACCCCGGATTTGCACATCATAGTACTGTATTGAGGTGACTTGCACGCCAGACATGAGCGTGGGGTAGAGCACCGCTGGGGATTGTAACTTTGTCCGTCCCAATTGATTAATTTACCGCGTATTTGACTGAAATTTATTTATTATCAGTGTTGTTTGGGCTGATTGCCGTATTTGGGCTTCGTGCCAACTGTTTGAACCCTTCGGGATTTATTTTCACTGTTTTCCTCACTGTTTCGACTTATTACTTGAACTCAGTCATACTGTTCTCCACCACTTTACAACTTAGTCACTTTTACTCAGATTGAGTCTTAAATGATAATTTAAATGATAATTTGGGCCGAGGACTGCTGTTTTACTAGTGCCCGAGAGGCTTGTGATGATGTTCTGACTGAGTGGGGCCGAGGGCCAGATGTGAGGATACACGGCGGGATGTGAGGCCTAGGGCCTAGATGTGAGGATTATATATGGATCGGACTGCACGCCGTAGTAGTATATTATATGGATCGGACTGCACGCCGCAGTAGTATATTATATGGGTCAGACTGCACGCTGCAGTAGCATATTATATGGATCGGACTGCATACCGCAATATATATATATATGTATATATATATATATATATATGTATATATTGGAGCGGACTGCACGCTGCATTGATATAGTGCTTGGGCTGTAGGAGCCCCTCCGGAGTCTGCACCCCCACAGTGAGCGCGGGTACCCATATGGATTGGGCTGCACGCCACAACGAACTATGGATCGGGCTGCACGCCGCAGCGACATGTGGATCGGGCTGCGCGCCGCAGCTGTTATTATGTGATACAGTTTCTGAGAGTGATTTGAGAGAGAGAGCCCGAGGGGGGGCGAGAGTATTGTGGAGAGTGAGCCCGAGGAGCTGGTTCAGTTTGAGATATTGCTTGAGGGGCGAGCTTTTTTGTGCTCATTTTGCATACCTTTACCTGTTATGCTGTCGTATTTTGTGCCCGAGGGGCTGACTATGTGGTGACTTGCACTATCTGATATCGCATTCATTTGCTTAACTGTTGAAAAATATATTTTCAAAAGAGGTTTTAACCGAGCCCGGATATTTTCTAACGGATTTTACAATTTTACTGATTTCTCATAGGATTGCACTGTTCTATAGCATGATGGAGTGCCTTACGTGTTTTCTTGCTGCTCAGTTATTATTTGCTTTTATTACTCACTGAGTTGGAGTACTCACTTTACTCCCTGCACCTCGCGTGCAGTTGCAGGTATTTGTTACCCGGTAGTGGGTTTGAGCTGATTGAGGATTTTGTTATTATAGCTGAGCAAGGTGACCGCCAGCGTTCGCGGCACCGGACTTCATCTTTCGAATTCCAGATTTTATTTTTCTACATTATTGGCCCTGTAGCTGTGTTCATGTCTTATTTAGATGCTCGTGACTTGTGACACCCCGGTCGGGCTGTGTTGGGTTGTAAATATTGTTAACAAATGTCATTTAGGCGTATTTTGTTATTCATTATGTTTAATTATTTTAATAAGAGGTTAATTGGGTTAGTTGGCTGACTTTGTCTTCACGAGAGGCGCCATCACGACCAGTGTGGGTTTCGGATCGTGACAGTGCTCTTAAATTGAGGCATACTACAAGAAAAATAACATTTACCAGTACTATCCAATTTTCAATTCTCATCTGGATAATATCATAAAAATTTAATTTAGTTACTGACCAGTCCTGGTAAGTATAAATAATGACCAAGGATCATGTCGTCCAAATTTGGATGAGATATCTGATCTATTAAACCGTGGGCCGTTGTTGTTGTTCAAATTTTAACAGACAAAAATAACAACAAGATATTGGTTTGATTACTCGTTGATGACATCTATCCATGTTTCCAAGAACTCCCTGAAAAGTTTATCTTAACTTTTCTGAAAACTATTTGGTGTTAAAGTCAACTTCATTTGCTTATTCAATGCAGTACATGAGTTTTTTATTTTTATTCCAGTTATTTGCTATAGACAAGTTATGAATAGTGTAACTTATCCTAGAAAATAGTGGTGAATATGATAAGATTGGCGAAATTGAATTTTTGGCATCCTCCGGTTGATAGGTGAGATTTTGACATAGTGGTCGGAATGAGATTTCGGAAGTTGCAGTAGTTTCGTTGTGCTATTTGGGATGTGTGTGCAAAATTTCAAGTCATTCGAACGTGGTTTGGTTGATTTTTTTATCAAAAGCGTAAGTTAGAAGATTTTGGAATTCTTAGGCATGAATCTGATGCAAATTTGGTATTTTGATATTTTTTTGAGTGTTCCGAAGGTTGGAACAAGTTGAATGATGTTATGAGATATGTTGGCATGTTTGGTTGAGGTCCCGAGGCCTTGGGTGAGTTTCGGATAGATTTGGGTTGTGTTGCGCTCGTTTTTCTTATGTTTTGACGTCGTTTCTTCATGTATAAATGATATCATATTGGACAAATGAGCTCTGATTTCTTTTTGATCGAAGCATTAGATGCATATCGTAATTATGGACCCGTAGCAAAAAAAATCTTTAAATTTGTTCATCGAGGATTTTATGGTCATTTTACTAAGAATTAGATTGCCAGATTTTTTAGTTTAATTATGAAATTGCCACTGGCGGCGTATTTAAAAATCTGCACTATTTGTAAATATTAAAACATACATATCTCATTTATTATGAGGTCAAATTGAGTGATTCAAAAGCCTAGCTTGACTAGAATTTCACAACGAATCTATTGGAGGAATAAAATACGAGTTTCGAAATCATTTAGAACAAGAAACGAGGCAGAATAGCTGGTAGAAAAATATATAAAACTGGGGTTTGTTCATTCAGCGATATTTTGAGTTAGAGAGCACGGATTTGGGTGATTTTGGAGGCAATTTTTACCATATGAATTGAAGTAAGTATTTCCTACTCGATTTTTGGTTATATTTCATGAATCCATCTTCGTTTTTGGAATTTGATTGATGATTTCAGAGTAAAAAAGGTGGAGTTAGAGCTTGAGATTATGAGACCTTCTCGGGATGATTTGAGGGGTCAAACAAATTTCGATTTTTGAGTTCTTTATATGTACGGACTCGTGAGATCAGGAAGAACATTTTGGTATAAAGTTTGTCCAGTTCCGGGATGCAGACCCAAGGGTCAAGTTTTGACCGATTTCGGGATTTGTGCTTAAAATCGATAGTTTTCAATTGCAATTTATTCGTTTAGATAATTTGATGATAAAAATCTGAACTTGGTAGATTTGGAGTAATCGGAAGTTGGGTCGAGATGCAAGCATGTTGCAGAGTAGCTTTTCGGGCTAGTTCGAGGTGAGTAATAATTTTATATACTGTTCTGAGGGTATGAAATCCCGGATTGCACAACGTCGTGCTATATTGAGGTGAAACACACGCTAGATAACGAGTGTGGGGTCGTGCACCATTGGGGATTGTGACTTAGTCCATTCCCGAATGACTATTTTTCTGTATAATGGGCAGCTAATTGTTTGATATTATTATACTTTTGGGCTAAATGTCATATTTGGGCTTCGTGCCAACTGTTTGAACCCTTAGGGGATTGTTAATGATATTTTCCTTGCTGTATGATTTCATACTTGTACTCAGCCATGCTATATTTTTAATATTTTAAGAACTCATCTATGTTATTCTGTTATTCACAAATTAATTGATATTTTCAAAGATATTTGAGTTGAGCTCCATATTTTACTATTGCCCGAGGGGCTTATGAGATTCTAACTAAGTAAGGCCGAGGGCCTATATTGTGAGGATACTTTTGGGTCGGGCTGCAGGCCGCAGCAGTGATATACTAATTATAAAAATAAGGCTGAGGGCCTGAGATTGTGCTCCACGAGGTGGCCTGATATTGATGTGAGGTCGAGAGCTTGTTTATGATGCCACGAGATGGCTTGATATTGCGCTTAGGCCATAAGAGGCCTCTCCAGGAGTCCGCACACCCTCAGTAAGCACGGTTACCTATTGTGATATGAGATGTAGCCCGAGGGGCTGGTATTGTTCTGTGATATTGCCCGAGAGGTTAATTCTGTTGTCATTGTGCCCGGGGGACAGATATTATGTGTTTACTTATTAGTTATTTTCCTGTATATTATTTAACTGTTTATGAGAGGTTTATGAGATTTCACTGCTTAATTATATTCACTGATTTGTTATGCCTCTTGTAGCTTAATGTTGTGCCTTACGTGGCTTTTATTACTCAGTCTTCATTTATTTTTGTTACTCACTCAGTTGGAAGTACTCATTTTACTCCTTGCACCTTGTGTGCGGATTCAGATTTTTTCTGAGCTTGGTGGTAGTTTCATTGGAGTTAGCAAGGTAGCTGTCTGGCGATCGCGGCTCTGCTTCTCCCTCTTTATTTTTCCTTATGTATTCTTGTGACCTTTCCGACCATTTCGGTCTTGATATGGTTAGACAGTTGTAGTAGATGCTCATGACTAGTGTCATCCCGATGTCGGGCTGTGTTAGGTTGTTATTCCGCATATTTTTATTGTTGACTGCTTAAATGTTGGATTAATTATCCTTATAAATGACTTAAATTAATTTATTAAATTGCTAGAACTGAAATGGGTAAGTGTCGGCTTGCCTTGTCTTCACGAGAGGCGTCATCACGACCAGGTTTGGGTTTAGGGTACTTGACATTTGGTGGATGTGTTTCACATTTTAAAAAATATTTTTATAGGAAAATCATTATCCATAGTATTTATTTTTGTATCTCTAAATATATAAATCTACTTCAATATAATTTATATGAACTGGAGGAAATTATAGTTATTTCAAAATTTTATTTGAGAGTATGTCTTACCATCTGATAATTTTACCTTTTTCACATTTCAAATTATTATTTAAAAACTCATAATCTACTCGAAAAGGGCCAATGGAGTGCATGATAAAATTGGGGTTAATAATGACCCCTACTGCATCTACGAGGTTGAAAAATCCGGTGGCCTTAGCCGACGCGCAAGACTAATTAAATATTTGATTTGATGTCACATGAAACTCATTTTTGAATTTGATTAGAATATTATTAAAGATAATGTTGACAAGAAAGTGTATGGTTCAAAATCGGACATAGGAAATTAGGCGTGGGAATTGAAGGTCATTAAGTGAGAAGACTGTATTTTGATTTGGGCGGCCAAGCCGAGGTCGACTGAAGCCCAACAACGAGCAGTCGCTTAGAAAGTCGTTGAAGCTGGGGTCGAGTAGCGAAGAATAGGAATAACGGCTAGTGTAGTCTCGGGACTAGAGATAAGAATATTCTCTTGAATATTCCCTTTGTTGGTACTTCTTTACGATTTTTAGAGAACATCACATATAAATAGAAAGAGAGAGAGAGAGGAAAGAGGCGTGTGAGATTCATTTTGAAAAGCCCTATTGTAAGAAGCTGACTCTTGAGAGAAAATACAAAGTTCACATTTTTACAGTAATTGATTTTATCGATTATTCTTCCCTTTCACTCACATGATCCATGAAAGCATTTTTCATTTTCGTGTTTACTGCCATATTTCGTTGTCAGATGGAAGAATCTTCCACAATTTTTCATATTTGGGAAAATTGTTCTCCCTATTAACATTTATTTTCACCTTTCATATTTATTGCTCATCATTCATTCTCATTTATTCTCCAAAGTGCGCATTTAAAAATTTTATATACGACTCTGAGCATTAAGTAAACGATATCACTTAAAATCTTAGCTAGATCTAACAATTATTATGCTTGGTCAAACAATTTGGCGCTATCTGTGGGGACTTTCTAGTCAAAATCAAAGTATTTCTAGATCTACAAAAATACACCAATAGAAAAATATAAAATTTCCTT
This sequence comes from Nicotiana glauca, assembly GCA_026770625.1. Lineage (NCBI taxonomy): Eukaryota > Viridiplantae > Streptophyta > Magnoliopsida > Solanales > Solanaceae > Nicotiana > Nicotiana glauca. Next base: position 211,334 of record MU760340.1, read on the forward strand.
TCCCCTACTTGCATAATCTAACGTGGCAGGAATTGGAGAAGAAAGACTAAAAGCAGTGGTAGGCCTTACTACCAATCTCCTAAATACTATCAATGAAGTTCACGGAGAAGACAAGGAGAATGTGATACTAAGCGCCAAACCCAGGCAAAGTGATACACCCCACCCCCTTCATGGCAGCGTTATCGCTTCTCATGGAAAGGGAGCCTCTACGTCCACTACGGAAGAAGCTCCACCAGCGGTAAAAAAGCTACTAGAAGCATGGCTAACGTGTACACTGAACAATATACTTGACAAAACCACTCAGATGGTGAGCAGAGAGGGTATACGAGTCGACATCGCCATAACAACCAATAAGAAAAACACCCAGCCTTCCTCGACAAGTATCACTCATTCTATTAATGATGCAGGTAACGACGCACTTGCTGTCATCCTTAGAAAAATGAAGGAGATGGAGAACGAGAACAAAGCACTCTGCGACCAAATGATAGAGTATCAATAAAGGGTAGATAAGATACCAGGCGCCCCAAAACTCCTACCAAAGTAGGACGCCGACCATTTTGTGGAACAACCGTATAGCAACGAGGACGCACCACATGCTATACCAATAACTTTCAAAATTCCGCCATACTTGAAAATATATGCTGCTACGACGGACTCGGAGGATCACATGAGCTTCTATGTCACTACAGTGAAAGGCAATGACCTCGCAAAACAACAAGTATCTTCCATATTGCTGAAGAAGTTTGGAGAGACCCTAACCGGTGAGGCCCTAACTTGGTACTCGCAATTACCTACGCGCTCCATAAAAAATATTTGCGGAAATGGCCGACAAGTTCGTCACCGCCCATGCTGGGAAAAAAAAAGCAGAGGCAAGATTGAACGACATATTAACCATTAAACAATCACCCGGCGAAGGACTTAGGGATTTCCTTTCCCGGTTCAACCGTGTAAAAATGACCCTTCCGAATGAATCTGAAGGAATGGCGGTGGCCACTTTCGAGAATGGGCTGAGCAGAAGTGGGTTGTGGGCGACCAAAAGGTTACTAATCCGACTCATGAAATACCCACCAACAATCTGGGATTAGGTACACAATGCCTACTGTGCTGAGGTAAGAGCCGATGAGGATGATCTCAACGGACCTACTCAACGTTTGAACTTGATCCAAATGGAGTCTAGGAAAGACCTAAGAAATGAAAGTAGAAGATATCTAGCAGGGTCACGACCTAATCTATAAAGACATCAGCCTTACGTCAGTGGCACTATCGTGCCACCTTCATGTCACGACGAAGGTCCATCCGGGCCGCGAACGGTAATCTACCGAAATGAAAGAGGTATGCCCCCCTTATTATTAGCTCACAATTTTTGTGTTTCCCCCTCAGAAATAGTCCACGCATTGGAAAATCTCGGTGCAAAGGTAAAATGGCCATAGAAGATGAAATCTCACCCAAGCACTAGAAAGTCAAACACCCTCTACGAGTTCCACCAGGAAAGGGGACACAAGACCGAGGACTGCATCGCCCTTAGATAGGAGGTCATGAACATGCTTCACCAAGAGCACCTAAAGGAGTTGATGAGTGATCGAGGGAGGGCCAACTTCGCCCGAGGGCCAGAACAATATCAGGGGCCGCCAAAACCACCTTCCACGTTTTGGACCATTCAAATGATCATCAGAGAAGGCAAACACATCCATAAATAGCGTGAAGTTCACCACCACTCACACGCTCAAGCGGTCAATCACCTAGTAACGGTATGACGAACTTGAAGAAAGTATCATCTTCAATAAGTCGGATATCCATAGTTTGGTCTTTCCTCACTATGACGCCTTTGTCATTACTTTACGTATTCTTGATACTATTGCAATACGTATCATGGTCAATGATGGAAGCGGTGCATGCATCAACCATCCTCGAGTACCCACCCAAATAAAGCTTGGGGATAGGATAGTGCCACGTTGCATCACGCTAACAGGTTTTAACAATGCAGTTGAGCAGACATCTAGAGAAATCACGCTGCCCATCTTGGGCGGCGATATCAACTTGGAGACCATGTTCCACATCATGGACCAGGATACGGCATACAACGCCATCATACGCCAACCAGAAAGAAATGAAATGCGCAAATGCGGAAACAGCTTTGCGATAGGAAAAACGACCAAAAAGGAAGTTTCCTCAACACTTTTTCATGCATTCTGGTAAATAAAAGGAAAACATATAAAGAGAAAAACCAAAGAAAAGAAAGAAGAAAAGAAATAAAATGAAAATCCCAACGGAAAATCATGGTAGCATAGGATCCCACTCCTCAAAAAATCCCGGCATAACCCATGGACTTTTTGGGCATAACCCGATGACTTTCTTGGCATAACCCGATGAACTTACCGGCATAACCCGATGAACTTCCCGGCATAACCCATGGATCTTTTCCGGCATAACCCGATGACCTTCCCGGCATAACCCGTGGACCTTTCCCGGCATAACCCGTGGACCTTTTCCGGCATAACCCGATGACTTTTTTGGCATAACCCGATGACCTTCCCGGCATAACCCGATGACCCTCCCGGCATAACCCGTGGATCTCCCTGGCATAACCCAAGAAGCCTTTTCTTTCCAAAATCCCGGCATAACCCGTGGATCTCCCTGGCATAACCCAAGGAGCTTTTTCTTTCCAAAATCCCGGCATAACCCGTGGATCTCCCTGGCATAACCCAAGGAGCTTTTTCTTTCCAAAATCCCGGCATAACCCGTGGACTTTTCCGGCATAACCCGATGACTTTCCCGGCATAAACCGATGACCTTCCCGGCATAACCTGTGGACCTTTTCCGGAAAAACCCGATGACCTTCCCAGCATAACCCGTGGACCTTTCCCGGCATAACCCGTGGACCTTTTCCGGCATAACCCGATGACTTTTTCGGCATAACCCGATGACCTTCCCGGCATAACCCGATGACCTTCCCGACATAACCCGTGGATACCCCTGGCATAACCCAAGGAGCCATTTCTTTCCAATATCCCGGCATAACCCGATGACTTTCCCGGCATAACCCGTGGACCTTTTCGGCATAACCCGATGACTTTTTAGGAATAACCCGCGGACCTTTTCGGCATAACCTGATAATTCTTCCTGGCATAACCCGTGGACCCTTTCCGGCATAACCCGATGACTTTCCCGGCATAACCCGCGGACCTTTCCGGCATAACCCGGCTATTTCCTAGCACAACTTGGATCCATTCACAAGGATACACAATCCTGATTTGATTGTTTGGATATGTGTCACAACTAACTCACGAAATTTTCCTAGTGAAAACTGGGGCAGAAAATTTCGTTCGTTTGTCTTTGATGTCTAAGTAGGTTTGACCTCGTGGCACAGTATTCGAGATGACCAAAAGGATAAATCTCAATCTAGAATAAAGAAAAGAAGAAAAGAACAAAAAGCAATGAGCTCAAATATTTGAGCAAATAAAGGCGGGGATTGCTCGAAATCTGATTGAAGTCAGAAGCTCCGCCAATCCTGTTTTGACCCAGTGTTGCATGAAGAAGCAAATACCTACAACTTGCGAGCATCAAGATTCAGATTGAAGTCCACAGCAAAATCAGCTAAGACTCGAGATCAAGTTTCACGAGAACTATATATAGGAATCTTGTAACTTATAATTGATAGGCACAACTAGCTTAGCTTTGATTTTCCTTTTGGTGTAATAAGGAGGTCAGTAAGCAATAGCAGCGGCAGCAACATCAATAACATTAAAACCACAGCTTCACGGTAGTCCCAGCTACCGAAACTTCCCGACCTACATCGACCTGATTCCCTTTTAGCCAGGGATATGTAGGAGACCTTTTGAAGCAAAGGTTCGGTCAAATCTTTCAAAAAATGCTTCACACGGAGTACTCAAACGGGCAAAAATCACTCATATCCGCTCACTTTATCTTTGCACGAAAACTCTTCGTGTTTCCGGGCAAAGAGGGGCAGATGTGAGCACGTGATTTTTGCCCTATACGAGAATTACTCCCAAAAATTCAAAAATAAAAATAATTGTTGTGTTGTTTGCGATTTTTGTAGATTTTGTGTTATTTTTCTTTTATCGTTTGCATGTGCATGTCTATTTGTTTAAATCAATAAAAATACAAAAATATGTCGCATTTGCATTTTAAGATTTAATTGTACATTAGGAGTAATTAAGTTTGTTTTACAAAAATGAAAAAAAATCACAAAAAATATGTATTTTTGCATTTTCAGCATTTAATATCAAATTGTGTGATCTTATGTTGATTTGTGTTTAATTTGTATGTGATAATTATTATTAAGGGTCAATTAGTATTTTTTAAGTTAATTTTGATTTTTACAATTTAATTTAGGAATTTTGATAATTAGGAATTTTAAAAAAAAAAGAAAATGAAAGAAAAAGAAGAGAAAAATGAAATAAGGAGAAAATTCGGAATTGGGCTGTCCCAAACAACCTTGAATCAGGCCCAAAATTTTTTCTAATCCGTTCCAGATCTGCATGGCCTCACCAACATCCAAACGACATCGTTTTTGTCACGTCTGATCTGAACCGTCGATCTCGTTAGATCGAACGGTTCAATCCGTCTCCAGCCTTAATGAAACAACGACGTTTCAAGTCGACCAATCCTAGCAATTCAATCCACATCAATCCAACGGCCCTTATCCCATCGCCCAACCCGTCTCACCAACCCAACCCATTCCTCAAACCCATCCGCCCCCCAACTAAGACCATATGACACCGTTTCATTTAAGCCATTGATCCAGGCCGTTGATCTTGTTTGATCTAACGGCCAGGATCAAATCCTCACCCCACTATATATTCCTAAAACAAACCCCACCCCCTATAGCCAAACCCCACCCATCGTCTCTCTCAGAGACTCAAACGAGTCCCCTGTAATGCCGACATAGACCATCGTCAACCACCCACCGGAAGTCTCCTCACGGCGGTTCCGGTGGTCCAATGACCCTCATCTTTACACCATCGAACCCCTATGACCTCCCCGTCCCAACCCCCATACCAGTTTCCATCGAATAGCAACCAGTCCCTTCGAATAATCAATCGAAGGTCAGCCAGAAACCCCAACTCATCCAATAGCCACCAAACTTACACCCTTTGACCCCTAGACCTCCCTCACCACTAGAACACCACTAGTTCCTCTTGAATCAACCTGGAATTCATTGAATAATGATTTTGAGCCAAGAACCCTAGCCGTCGCGAACCCCAAACCTCCCCCCAAGTCACACCCTGTGACCATTCGACCTCTCTCATTCCCAAACCACCCCTAGTTTCCTTCGAATCAAGCCGGAATTGGTCGAATCTTAGAACCCTAGAAAAGCCAAAACCTAGAACCTGCCTGAGTGAAAGGAAATTTGAGGGTCTTAATCGACTTTAGTCGAGTGTTTTCTGTCGAGAACACTCGATTAAGGTCCGTTTGGACATCAAAAGTTCGAGTCGAAGTTTTAAATGGAACGAATTGAAGTTTAAGCCTATAATTTCGAGGTATTTCTTCTATTTTTCTTATTTGTATTTCTCTTTTTATTGTTCTCTGATTAAGTGTCATAGGAATTCGTCATTTTATCATTTGTTCCTCTCTTCTCCATCAGACCTTTTATTTGGTCCAGTTGCATTATTATTTCTGTTTGTTGTCAATTGTCATTGTTTCAAATTGTGGAATGGATTAAATAGTTACGTCGGTTAATATGTTCATGTCTGAAGTTAGTTTTCCTCGACAAAGTTGTTTGGTGACGATTGTTTTGTTCTCAACTTCAAGGCTCCGTCCAATCTATTTTCAGTGTTTCTACATTTTGTTTAAGGTTAATTTAGAATTGTGATGTGTTCCAAATAAAGTTGATTATTCCCCTGTATCTGTGTCAGTCAAAATTTTTTTTTAATAGTTCAATATGATTGAATTCTGATTCATTGGTATTTACTTTGATTCTATTTGATACAATCTAAGTTTCTAGCCTGAATTGCTGATTGAATTGATAAGTTTGAATTAATTATAGGTGCTGTAGTTCAACTAATTAATTAGATGAATTTGGTTATAGCTGATAGGTAGTGCATGCAGTATTTTCAGGGGTATTTAGGGAATTAAATCACTTAAATGATTGATTAAGGGGGCTGCTAAAAGATTGAATAAGACAAGGATAAGTGGGATTAAATAGTATAAAGACAACTAGTAGTGGAGACAACACTTTCTGATTTTAAGACCTAAAATAAGCCAATTAATTGTCCATTAATGCCTAAAAATCATGAAAAAGGAAGATTTTGAGAGGATATATAAAGAGGAGATTCTGAAAATAGAAGGGGAGGTTCTTAGACATTTTCGGATACATATACACACAAACACACTGAGAAAAAAAACTGAAAAAATCTGAGAGCTATAGAGCTAAAAAGAAAAACTGAAGTTTAAGAAGGGGAAAGAGGACATAATAAGGGTTGGTTTTTTTGAATTCAAAAGATCAGTTTTAGAGCTTAAGGCTTTGGAAATCATTGTGAGAGTCGAAAAGGAATAGCTACTGTTGCATTGCCTCATTCAGAATCTTAAATAGCATAAACCCTTTTCTCTTTACTTCTTTCTATAATTGAAGTTAAAATATTTGGAGTCGCTCACAAGGTTGGATTTATTTTGTTCGAATCAAACTTCAACACCAATTGGTCTGTTGACAATTTTCCATGTGTGCTGGGTATTTTTGAGTTCAAACTGGTCCATTCAAGTTGTTTGGTTGGTTCCCTGCTTCATTGGAGTGTTAAAGTTATTGATATTTGCTCCTAGGTCATTTCTAGATTGTTAATTCTTTCCTATTTTGTTGCTGCTTGAATTTTCGCCGGTTTTTGATCTGTTACTGTGCTGTTGCTGGTTGCTGTTAGCTGTTACTGTGTTATCTGCTGCTGCCTACTCCTTCTTGTTCTATTTTCATTATCTAGGTACACACTCAGAAATCATGTACTGATATAAACCTGAAGTTGAAGATGAAAAAAATGAAGTGTTACCAAGTTTTCCTCTTGAATTCCCTTGTATCTTTAATTTAACATTGAGTAGAATTTGTTACTTATAACTAATTGATAGGTGTATAACTGGACTGCCTGTACCCCCTTAAGCCTATTATTAGTTTCTGCAAATAGGACTGGATTGTATAAACTATGGCTTTCCATGTTTATGACAGTTAAGATATTTCATTGATTCCAGTAAGTATGTTTCAGTAGGCTAGCCCAATAGTGCAATCATAAAATCACGAGACGGGTGATTAGTTCATGTCAATTTGAATAGCATGCTGAATACATTAGGTTTCAAATGTCGGTGATTGATGTTAGCTTTAATTTCAATGGTTGTAAAACTAAATTCCAAATTATTTTGGGTTTCATGTAGTTAATTCCAACAGACTACTTCATCTAATAATGCGAGCTTGAAATAATTTGAGAATATTTAGTTTATCTTGTTGTCAAATTCAGGTTCTTCTTTTAAACTTTCAACTTTAGTAATATGCGCCAATAAATAAAGGAATAAGAAAATATTATCGTGAAATAAAAGTGTAATTGAATGTTCAAATAAACCTTTGGCCTGCCAGTATGTGTGCTTAGGTTCTGATTTCAAACGGGTAGTGTTCATGGCTCAATTATAATAATTCTTAAACCATGCAATCAATTAGAATTTTTTAGAGACAAAACATAAATAGAAAATCATAGCTGCTTTAAGACCGACCTTTAAATAAAAAAATGAGGAGAGCCTCGCCAAATAAATCGCACCAACTACGGGGCCCTCATAAATGCATACTAAAATACTTAGATATCGGGACGGGTCGTTCAGCGAATTTCACGGCCTTTCCAAAAATAATAATGTGCTAGAATCTTTAGGTGTGCCTTTTAATAATTTATTTTCTTAAATTCGGGTGCACATTTATGTGACCCAAATCCCAATCTCGACGAAGTCGAAATATGTCAATAGCCACGGGTACATTGATGTGACGTGGTTCGAGATGTGTTTTCACGACGTCGCAATTCTTATTAAAAAATAATTATAATAAAGAGGTAAAGAGTCTTCAAATTGCACTATAGGATAACATGTATTAAAATCAGATAGTAAGCCATTTATAACAGTTTAAGCGACTGTGCTAGAACCATGGGATTCGGGGGTGCCTAACACCTTCCCTCGGGTCAACAGAATTCCTTACTTAGAATTTCTGGTTCGCAGACTTCATTTGGAAAGTCGAATATTTTCCTCGATTTGGGATTCAAGAAAAACTGGTGACTTGGGACACCAAAAGTCAGACTTATCCCAAGTGGCAACTCTAAATAAATAAATAATCCCATTTCGAATAATGTCACTTTAATTGGAAAAAACTCCCTCACACATTTCTCCCTGGGTTAGGTGCGAAAAAGGAGGTGTGACATTGCACGAACACCTGAGTAGGTTGTGCAGGGACTCCAATACCGGGGTTACCTCCAGCCCAGCCGGTTGCACCAGCTAAGAAGTTTGTGATACCAGTTATGCCGGACGACGAGCAGCATCGACTAGAGAGGTTTGGTAAACTCCAGCCTCCGACTTTCAGCGATGCTGAGGGCGAGGATACACAAGGGTTCTTGGATAAGTTCAAGAAGATGCTTTGTATAGCGGGGATTCTAGAGACTAGTGGTGTAGCATTAACTACCTTTCAGTTTTCTGGGGCTGCCTCCACTGGGTGGGAGGCGTATGAGAGGCGCAGACCTATTGGTGTAGCGCCCCTTACCTAGCAACAATTTTCTGTTCTCTTTCTGGAGAAGTATGTGCCACAATCTTGCTGAGAGGAGCTGCGCAGGTAGTTTGAGCAGTTGCATCATAGAGAGATGACTGTGATGCAGTATGAGATACGGTTCTCTAAGTTAGCTCGTCATGCGGTCTGGTTGGTTCCCACAGATCGATAGAGGATCAGGAGGTTTGCTGATGGCAACACATATCAGCTTCGGATTCTCATGACTAGGGAGAGGGTGATAGGTTCTAGTTTCAAGGAGGTTGTTAACATCGTTGTCGTGCCCCCTTTTTCTCGAAAAATTGGGTTTATAACATTTGGAAAGACAACTCATTCCTTTTGGGGAACTGGGTTTGCATTTGAAGAGTCACCACCTAATGATTAGGGTACATTAGGACACCAAAAGAGTTTGATTTAAATAACAAGAGATAGGGTAAAGGCTTGAAATTTTTCAAAGAGGAAGGTGTTAAGCACCCCTCAGAATCCATTAGTATGGTTCGCGATTAGACAATTATTGTGAATTGAGGTGCAACTAACATATAGGCAGATAAGGCTCAAATAAGAGGGGATTTAAACACATAATGGTTTTGAAAGTAAACAAAGTTTGAAAGAACAATAAGAAAAGCCGACTTTTTTAAATAAGGAGTTAAAATGCAGAAAGAAAATAAATAAAGAACAAAGGAAGGGGGGTCCTAGGTTTATTAAAAGTATGGATCACCCCACATAATGTCAAGTAATCATTCCTCAATGAGGGGCCACATGTGATATTATCGCGTGGTCATCATATCCATATCTACCCTTCCCACCCCATTAAGGTATTTAAAGTGCCGATTGGTCTTGATCACTTATTGCATGCTATTATCCATCCCACTCCTATCAGTCCTGAAGGCACTTAGGACTACTAATCATAAAAGGGAGGGATATTAGGCTTATTTGAAGTTTCAAAGGTAAAAACTTTAAGGTGACATAAAAAACACATATTGCATTTTTGGGGGAAAGCATATAAACAAAAAAAGGCTCATATATACCTCCTAAAACAAAGAAAGCGTATAATTAGCATGACTTGCACATACTTTTAGGTCTGATTAAAAATACCAATACCGAGGGAGTTTAAATATTGAGGCAGATTGGTGTATTACACAACTCATATAAGAAGTCCGAATCAGGCCTGCATGTTGGTTGTAATGATTAATAGAAACAAATTCAATTTACAATTATTACTCTTTGGCTTGCGTAAGTGTTTAGACGGTGTCCTATAAGCATGATATCTACTGAACTTAGAAGGTGATGAGATAGTAAGGCTCAAAATGAATTGTTTGAAGTCCTATATGCATACGTTTTAAAATTGTTAATTGAGGGACTTAGATTATTAAAAGAGATGCAGAATGTAAAAAAATTCAATAAATTGGTTACAGGTTCTGCAGGTGATAATATCTACTATTAATGATTTTATATCTAACATTGACTTTGAATGAAAATGAATCAGGATTGCTCGAGGATCCCTATAGGCATAATTTCTATGCTTTGATGATTTTAGAGGTGGTATCTAATTGCAGAAACCTTATAGACATGACGTCTAAGTGCAGAAACTTATGTTAAACCTTATAGACATGGCATCTAAATGCAGAAACTTGTTTTAAACCTTATAGATATGGTATCTAAATGCAGAAACTTATTTTAAACCTTATAGACATGGTGTCTAAATGTAGTTTGAATTATTAAAATATTCCTATAAGCATGGTTTCTAGGTGAAGTTTGAATATGCAGAAGTTAAAACACCCTATAGGCATGATTTCTACCTTGCATGCATAGTTACCCAACCTTTTTCACTAGCCAGCCCCATATGTTTATTAGAACTTATTACAAACAAGAATAATAAATTACATCAGAAAAGTACAACAAGAGGAAGCCTAATTCTTGATTTCATCTCTAAGTTATGAAATAGACCAACTCAAACACCATTGATCCAAAGCCTTTCTCCAATTTGAGTCTGTCAGAGTTCCCTGAGAGCCTCAATGGGACTCCGGCTAGTGCTTACACCCAGATTGTATCACCGGAATAGGGACAAGTGCAATGTGAAAGTGCCAGCCCTCAAGTGTCCAAGTTCAGAGGGAGCTTATGGGTCCCAATGCAAGGCTCACAAGAGGGGGGGCAGAACTTAAGTCTAGGAGAGAGTGCCAATGAAGAAATAAAGTTCTGAGGGAATAAAGGAGAAGGAAAGGGGTGCTGGGAAACAACCATAAATAAGTTGATAATTTCATACAAAAGGGGTTCAGGGGTTGGGAAATTGCAAAGAGCCTATGTACTTAGGCAAGGGTCAACTTTGGGCATGCACATCAATAGAAGATGCTGACATACCCATAATCCCACCAGAACACACAATACAAGAGAATAAATAGAGGTTATGATCCTAGGGGAATCAAGTTTGAGTCATGGATAGCAATGCTCAATACTGGCATGCCTCAAACAAACCATAAATATCAAACACATTGGGGTATGTTTTTAGGATAATTAATACATCGATTCAGAATAGGAAGAAAGAAATTACAGCATGCTAGAATAAATTACTGAACTAAACACAAGCAGTAGGAAGACAAGAAGGCAAAAGTATTAAGTAAACATATTGTTGTGATGCTGAAATTTTAATCAGAACATACCATTTCAAAGAAGCAAAATACAATAGAGGAAGGGTAGCAGGATTTTGAAATATAGCTTTGGCTTTTAGCCAGCCAAATAGGTCACAGTAGAAGTAGTAAAGTAGGAGAGAATGTTTTGTGTGTAAGTGATTTTAGAACTAAGAATGTTCGTATATGTGTTAATGAAAGAGCAAGGTATTTATAGTTTGAAAACAGGTAGAAAATAAGGCAAGAATCATAGTTTAGCAGTAATTATGGAACTATGTACTAATTAAAATCAAATCAGTGTAAGTACCTCTTTTAATTAAGGAGTTAAAATTAAACGGTAACATGCAAATACAAAATAAAGAAAAAAATCACATAAGGATGAATATAACTAATAAGGAAATATTTCAGCATAGTACAAGTACTCAATATGTAATAGAGACTATGTTCATCAGATTCTAATCCTGGAAATGTCGGTAAGAATCAAGTACCAATGTAACCAAGGTAAGAGAATCAATCATATTGAGTAGAAAAGGTAGGGATCGAAGGTTCAAAGGAAAGTGTTCAAATTAGACCAAGAAACAGGGAAATTAGTGAGGTTAGACAAGGAAAGAATCATAATTTCACAAGGAATGATTTAAAATTAGTCCAGAATTGGAGGTGTCATTCAAAAGGGGAATTCAACATATAAAAGAGTGCATAAACATTAAGCATGCGAGGATAAACTTATGACAAAGAGAAGCATCATGCAATAACAATCACAAAGCCAGTACATAATAAACTATCGAAACATGGTAGCCCCATAGGTCAATGTCAGTAACTTAGTAATTGAGAAAATAGTATCAAATAGCATGCAAATGGTCAAGTGAAAAGGTCCTTCTGAAAAGTATAATGATGGCAAGAAGTCAAAATCACTTAAAGAAACAGATGTTGAAACAAAAGGGTTTCAAATCCAGTCAAGCAACTTCAAACAAGTGAAACAGCTTCAGAAGCTTGAATATGCCCCAAATAAATTAGAGTTTTGAAACAAATCGAATTTAGAGATGATGAAGAAGTAAATCGCATAGCAAATAGTCTCAGAACTCGAATAAAACCAAAATTTTAGGGTTTTCAATACCAATCGAGTCTAGAGATGAAAATCAGACAAACACTAACAAAATAGATCCAGAAATCTCAAAAGAAATTAAGGCCCTTAAAATGCAAACTCAAGTAGAAGAACGACATAAGGAAGAACAATAGATCATTTCAAAAAAAGAAAATCAGAGAAAGCTTCGAAATAACATAACAAAACATAAATCGGAAAAGATAAAGCGGTTTTGAAGGCAGAGTTTTGAAAGAAACCTTGAGAAAAACCTTTAGATGCTTAGAGTAAACACAGATCTAAAAGAAATCGGAAGAACCTCAAAGGTTGGGGTTTCAAAAGAACCCCATATGGTGAGAAAGACTTGGAAAATCATCGATCTAAGCAGGATAAGTCAAGATTCATACTTGAATAGCAATGGCTGGCTGGAGCAAGGTCAAAGATGACCGGATACAACCATAGAACTGAAATAAACCAAGGTTTGGATCATATTTTAAAGGATTCAGCCTTGAAACCGTGATATTTGAACACATAGAAGCCCAGAGCGGTGGATACAGGCCTCTAATGGCTTTGGAAGCCATTAATTTGGACGGTTTTAGGGTGGCAGCTAGGGTTTGAGCGGGGGTCGAGAGAGAATTGAGAGCTAAAGGAATTCAGAGGCGGCCGAGGATGTGAAATGGTTAGGGTTAGGGGCTAGGTCAAGATTAAAAAAGGAAAAGGTTTATGTGAGTCGTTGATCTGAGCGATGAACAGCTGTGATTAAATGGGAATCCGGACAGGTTATTTTAATTGGGTCGTGGGTCAGGTATGACTAGAATTTGGGCTGGGTAATTGTGTTTAAAATCGGGTTCAATTGGATATTCAAATAAGGCTAAAATCAAAATACAATTGGGCTAGATTTTAAATAGCCACTTTTCTCTCATTTCTTTTTATAAAAATAGTAGAGTAATTTCCAAAAATAAATTAAAGGTACTAAAATAATTAATAATATATAAGTATAAAATTAAAAATATTGGACCTAATTTTATAGACATAACCGTAATTAAATCTAAATGAGGCTAATATTGCTATTGCAATTTAGCCTTAAAAATACTAAATAAATTTTAAAAAATATGCAAAAATTATCTTAGCTACTGTAGTATAAATATGAGAGTCCTATAAATGAATCACTAAAATGATAATTTTGGGAATAATTATTGGGCTTTTCTGAATAAAATAAGGCAATAAATTAATTTAAAAATCTTTTAAAAATTAAGGAAAAATAATAAAATATTTGGAAAAACTTATATATGAATACATATGCTATTTTGAAAGAATTTTTCATATTGAAAAAATATACAGAGACAAATTGGATATCAACAGCTGCCCCTCTTTACCCAGAAAGGATGAAAGAGTTGTCGGGTAAAGATATGATGGCCAATTTTGACCGGACGAAATGGTTTGATGGAGTTTAGGTTGTGCCCTGGCTTTCGATCTGTATACATATGCCTAGTCTTACAGGAATCAGGCCATATATTGTTCTAGATTTATCGGCAGAGTATGCCGATAGAGATTTCCCAAGAACGGACGCAATATTCAAGACGGGGTGAATGGTTAAAGTTTGATAGGGCTACGGGAATTGGAGCGGGGTTGCTCCCGCCGAGATGGTCATTGCTTGCCGGTTTCCCTACAAATAAGCAATACAAGCATATATGTTCCGTAAATTTAAACATGATATAGATTCCCGTCGGACCATGAATGTTGTCTTTGGACGGTTAGAATGAAGTCCTTAGAGCATGATGTCCTGGGCCATTAAGCATATAATAAAGGATTCGCAGGCCATGAAATGATTCTCTCGGGCTATGAGGATGATGCCTCCAAACCATGACACCTTTTAATACTGATATGCAAAAGATTAAAGAGATCCTCAAGCCATGGCATGGTGTTCTCGGGCTATGCAAATGGTGCCTCTGAACAATGATGCCTTCAGATAATTTGGCGATCTTTCAGCCAATGAGATGCGGTATTTGGAAATCTTTTAGCCCATGAGATGTAATAGGTGGTGATCTTTCATCCATGCAAATATAAATAAGGTGACAATCTTTTAGCCATGCAAATGTAAATAAGGTGGCGATCTTTCAGCCATGCAAGTTTAAATAAGGTAGCGATCTTTTAGCCATGCAAATGTAGATGTGGCAATATTTTACACATGAAATGCAAAAAATATAGATGGAGACATCGTTTAGTCTCGGAAGGCAGAATGGTAGCCTTATGCAATGTAGCAAAATGCAAATTGAGACAGTGTTTAGTCTCGAAAGGCAGAATGGTAGCCTTATGCAATGTAGCAAAATGCAAATTGAGACAGTGTTTAGTCTCGAAAGGCAGAATGGTAGCCTTATGCAATGCAGAAAAAATGCAGATGGAGACAGTGTTTAGTCTCGGAAGGCAAAATGGTAGCCTTATGCAATGCAGTTAAATACATATGGAGACAATGTTTAGTCTCGAAAGGCAGAATGGTAGCCTTATGCAATGCAGAAAAATGTAGATGGAGACAACGTTTAGTCTTGGAAGGTAGAATGGTAGCCATATGCAATGCAGAAAAAATGCAGATGGAGACAGTGTTTAGTCTCGGAAGGCAAAATGGTAGCCTTATGCAATGCAGAAAATGCAAATGGAGGTAGAGCTTAACCTCGGAAGGCAGAATGGTAGCCTTATGCAATGTAGAAAAAATGCAGATGGAGACAGTGTTTAGTCTTGGAAGGAAAAATGGTAGCCTTATGCAAAAAATAAAAGGGACAAATGGGCAATAGAGTTTTCTAAGCTGATAGCAGGTTGCGATTTTATGACTGCTAGGGACATTGTAATATAGGGAATATCACCGGTGTGCGTTGATATCTAATACTGGTAAGTGCAACAATTTTGAGAGTTGTATTCATGAACAATGTTGGTTTCATGGGTGTATAGTATGGCGGATGATTTTGCAATCCAAGTGTCTGCATTGAAACAACAATCGTCAGTTTTGTAGAGTGGGAGGTTAGTTCGCATCCCTGCTGGCTCTGCTTGGCCTGTTTGACTTTAATCTGGTGATACATTATGTATCATTGGGGTAGCGTTGCTAAACAAGGCAATTTTAGCAATAAATATGCATGAATTTGTAAAAAAACAGAAGTATACAATTAAGGAACAACTTTTTAGATGAACCGACGACTGTGACGTGGCTAAAGACATTGCGACCTCTTTTGCTATGGAATTTTGAGGGTCCTCCTCAAAATTCTGCCCCATTTTAATGGATTGATGCTTCTGACGGTTGCTTGCAATGGTTGGCTGAAATTACTTCGGAATTTTGATGGTCCTCCTTAATTCTGCCCCAGCTTCCAATTGCGCGCGGGGGGGGGGGGATTTTAGGGAATGAAAATTTTACTGAATTGTGACTGAACCCATAAGGCTACCTACATATACCTTCTTAAACAGGAATCAGGTCAGACATAGTTTAATTTACATCATATAGGAAAACACAAAGATTACACATAGTTGCGCTTGACTGCATTTGAATTAATTGGCTTCGGCCAAACTTCTCCGTCCATTTTGGCAAGTATAAGGGCTCCTCCTGTCAGAACCCGGTAAACCATGTATGGACCCTGCCAGTTGGGAGATAACTTCCCTTTGGCTTCATCTTTGATGCGGGAAATTTTTTTTTAACACCAGCTGTCCTGGCGTGAACTGCCTCAGCTTGACTTTTTTGTTGAAGGCTCTGGACATTCTGTTATGATAAAGTTGACCATGGCAAACTGCATTCATTCTCTTTCCATCTATAAGAGCCAGCTACTCATAACGACTCTTCACCCATTCTACATCGTCGAGCTCAACTTCCTCTATGATTCTTACGAAAGGAATTTCTACTTCGGCAGGAATGACGGCTTCTGTACCATAAACCAGCATACAGGGGGTTGCCCTAGTTGATGTGGAGACTGTGGTGGGATATCCCAACTAAGCAAATGATAACTTTTTGTGCCATTGCTTATGCTTCTCTATCATTTTTCTCAATATCTTCTTGATGTTCTTGTTGGCGACTTCTACAACTCCTTTCATTTGAGGCATGTAGGCTGTGGAATTCTTGTGTCTGATCCTGAAGGTTTCACACATAGCTTTCATCAGATCACTGTTGAGGTTGGAGCCATTGTTAGTAATGATTGATTATTGAATCTTGAATTGACAAATGATACATTCGCGGACGACGTCTACAATGATTTTCTTAGTTACTGCTCTGTAGGATGCTGCTGCAACTCATTTGGTTAAATAGTCGATTAATACAAGGATAAATTTGTATCCATTGGAAGAGGCAGGATTGATGGGTCCAATAACATCCATTCCCCATGCGGCGAAAGGCCATGGTGAGCTCATTTCATTAAGCTTATTGGGAGGTAGTTTATCATGTCTGTGTGTATCTAGCAGCGGCGGCATTTCCGGACATACTGAATGCAGTCTATCTCCACAGTCATCCAAAAGTAACCAGCTCGAAGTATCTTCTTTGCTAAGACAAAACCATTCATATGTGGACCGCAAGTCCCAGCGTGAATTTCCTCTAGTAGCCTGGATGCTTCCTTTGCGTCGACATACCTTAGCAATCCCTAATCAGGATCCCCCCTATACAGGATTCCTCTACCGTGGAAGAAATTATTGGACAACCTCCGAAGTGTGCGTTTCTGGGTAGGATTAGCAAGTTCTGGGTAATCTCCTTTTGCTAAATATTCCGTGATATCATGAAACCAAGGCTTTCCGTCTGCTTCTTCTTCAACATGGGCACAATAAGGTGGTTGATCATGGATCTTTACTGGAATGGGATTAATGAAGTTTTTGTCTGGATGTTGTATCATGGATGACAGGGTAGCCAATGCATCGGCAAATTCATTCTGGATTCTGGGAACATGTCGGAATTTTATCTTTGTAAACACCTTTCTCAATTCCTGTACATGATATAGCTACGGGAGTATCTTGGAGTTCTTGGTAGCCTATTTTTCTCGTACCTGATGTATAAGTAAGTCTAAATCTCCAATTACGAGTAACTCCTGAATGTTCATGTCAATAGCCATCTTGAGCCCTAAGATGCAGGCTTCGTATTTGGCCATATTGTTAGTGCAAGGGAACTTGAGTTTGGCAGACACCGAATAATGCTGACCGATTTCTGATACTAGGACTCCTCCTATGCCAACTCCTTTGAAATTTGCTGCTCCATCAAAAAATATTCTCCAGCCATCATAGGATTCTGCAATGTCTTCTCCTATGTATGATACCTCTTTGTCTGGAAAATACGTCTTCAGAGGTTTGTATTCTCCATCCACGGGGTTTTCAGCAAGGTGATCTCCTAGTGCCTGTCCCTTGATTGCTTTCTGAGTCACGTAGACAATGTCGAACTCACTTAATAGGATTTGCCACTTGTCTAGCTTGCCAGTGGATTCTGAAAGATGTACTTTAGAGGATCCATCCTTGATATGAGGTATGTAGTATAGGCACAGAAGTAATGTCTCAGCTTCTGGGCCAACCAAGTCAGAGCACAATAGGTGCGTTCTAACAGGGAATATCGGGCCTTGTACGGAGTGAAATTCCTTGTGAGATAGTAAATGGCATACTCTCTCCTCCCCGTTTCATCATGCTGCCACAAGATGCAACTGAAGGCACCTTCTAACACTGCAATGTAGAGCAGTAGAGGTCTACCTAGCTCGGGCGTTACCAAGACTGGTGGTGTTGATATATATTCCTTGATTCTGTCGAAAGCTTTTTGGCAGTCATCAGTCCACTTGGTAGCAGCATCCTTCTTCAACATCTTGAAGATTGGCTCATACATGACCATTAACTGTGCTATGAACCGGCTGATATAGTTATGTCTTCCCAAAAAAACTCATCATGTCCTTCTTGTTCTTTGGAGACCAAAGTTCCTGAATGGCCTTGACCTTTGATGGATCCAATTCTATTCCTCGGCAGCTCACAATAAACCCAAGTAATTTTCCAGCAGGAACCCTAAATCCACACTTTGTGAAATTCAATTTTAGGTTGTACCCCCGCAGTCTGTTGAAGAATTTCCTCAAATCTTCCATGTGATCAGTGGCATTCTTTGACTTTATGATAACATTATCTACGTATACCTAGATTTCCTTGTGTATCATATCATGAAAAATGGTAGTCATTGCCCTTATGTAGGTGGCCCCTACATTCTTTAACCCAAACGACATCATTTTGTAGCAGTACATTCCCCACGACGTAATGAAAGCCGTTTTCTCAGCATCTTCTTCATCCATCCAGATCTGATGATAACCAGCAAAATAATCCACGAATGACTGTAGATCATGCTTGGCGTAGTTATCGATCATGATGTGTATGTTTGGCAAAGGAAAGTCGTATTTTGGACTTGCCCGATTGAGATCCCGATAGTTGACACAGACTCTAACCTTCCCGTGCTACTTTGGTACTGGCACAATGTTGGCTAACCATGTTGGGTATTCTACTAACCTGAGGACCTTGGCTTTGACCTGCTTGGTGACTTCTTCCTTGATTTTCAAACTCATATCCGGCTTGAACTTTTTGAGCTTCTATTTTACCGGCGGACATGTCGGATCAGTTGGCAGTTTATGAGCCACAATAGACGTGCTCAAGCCCGTCATGTCGTCATACGACCAGGCGAATAAGTCCTCATATTCTCTTAGAAATTTTATGTATTCTTTCTTTTCTGATAGCGATAAATAAACGATGATTCGTATTTCCTTGACATTCTCTTTATCCCCCATATTAACAACCTCAGTCTCGTCCAGGTTGGATTTTGGTCTGTTTTCAAAATTCTCAACTTCCTTGACAATCTCTTCCGATATGTCATCTTACTTTGAATCTATGTCGGTTTGTTGCATTGTCTTATTACATGTCACAGTCATTTGTTCATCAAGATATATAATAGTAATGCTGTATAAGTAAAGCAATGAGAGAAAAATAATAAGAGTGTTGATTTATAAGGAAAATCAAAATGCTTGGATAAATTCCATAATTGTTTTGAACATTGAAGATCTTATTGCAGAAATTTAAAATGCAAAAGGAAAAATTAACTACTAAAAATAAAAAATAGTGCATGATGCTTATTCAGCCTTGCTACCCCGAGGCTCGCCGGGCTCTAGTGGTTCTGATGGTCCAGTTATTGAGGCGTACTCCTCTTCTTACAACCTGTATGGAAGGTCCTTCCTCCCCTTCCTCCTCGAGAATGAACAACAATCCATATCATCATCTTCTAGGAACAAATTCTTCATTGCTGCCAGTGCTTCCTCTTCTTCTGACCCAAAGATATCATCGGATTGTAAGGAATGCGCCATGGTGGCGACCAGTTGTTGAATTCTTCCCAGGTATACTCATATCCCAGACCGAAGGTGGTGCCATTTTCTTGAGTTTTATTGGCTTAGCGATTCCTTGGAGGTTCTTGCCAGGCCCCTTTCCAGGTTCGTGCCCACTCCAGTTCAGTATGCTCTAAATTTTGTTGTCCCACCATTTGTCCTTATCAACGATGTTGACTCGCTCGATGTGATGATAGGTCTCCCCACCTATCTTTCTTCTACCTCCGATTACCAGAAAGGTCTAGCGACTGTATATAGGATTGCTACCATCTCCGTGAATGATCACCTCCTAGTGATTCCACTTAAACTTCACTATCTGATGTAGTGTTGATGCTACGGCCCCAGCGGCATGAATCCACGATCTTCCTAACAGCAAATTGTAAGATGTTGGCACATATATCACTTGAAAATCAACATTGAACCAAGTAGGCCCCATTTGTAAACACAGACTAATTTCCCCAATGGTGGAACTTTGGGAACCGTCGAAAGCTTTCACGTTGATGGCCCCATCCTTTATCTCATTTTGTCCCTTACCCAACGTCCTGAATGTTACCAACAGAAAAATGTTGAATCTGGACTACGATCGGATTAAGGGTGACTATTGGTTTCTTTGGGTCGTCACCTTCTGTGATCAAACCGATCAATCCCTTGGGATCCCAATCATCCTTTATTTTAATCATGTGAATGACTCAACCCTTGTGGTTAGGTAAAGGGTTATTGCAGACATTTGGAGCAGGCTTCTTCACTACAATAATCTTGTTATCAATTAAAGTCTGGATCTTATCTTTCAGAGAATGACATTCATCAATGGTGTGTCCTTTCATGCCAAAATGGTATGCACAGGATTTATTTGGATTAACCTACTGAGAAGGGTTCCCTGGAGTTGCAGCAAGGATATAGGTGAGATAACCAGCAACTTTGAGTCATTTATACAGCTGGTCGATAGGTTCAACAATAGCCGTATATTGTTTCGGAGGCCTTCAATCAAAGTTTAGTCAAGGTCTAGGGAAGTTTTGGCGTGCAGGAGGGGATTAATAATGTGCTGGTTGGGTATTGTAGGCTTGGTAAATATGTGCGGGTGGGGAATGTTTGGGTGAAGTAGGCTGATATGTGTGGAGGTGATTGATAAGTGGGTGGTGGAGTTTGGTAAGAGGATAAGGGTGCTTGGTAGTTTGGAGTACGCTGATATGTGAGTGGAGGCATTGGGTTTGTTTGGTATTTGATGGGAGATTTGGTTCTTTGTGCAACCATTACGGCTCATACGTCCCTTTTCTTCGACACACCTCCTGACTGTAAGGCCTTATTTGTAGCTTGCAAGGGCTCGAAGTTCGTAACCATACCGCTTTGGATGCCCTCTTCGATCCTTTCTCCCAGCTTGATAATGTCAGAAAATTTGTGGCCCTCGATCAACATTAGCCTTTCATAATACTGTGGGTCTTGAGCCCGGACGAAGAATTTGTTCATTTGTTCTTCTTCTAAGGCAGGTCTAACCTTAGCAGCGTCGGACCTCGGACCTCCAGCGAGTAGCATACTCACAGAATGTTTTTGTGGGCTTCTTCTTTAGATTTTGAATATATAACACATCCGATGCATTCTCCGTGTTGAACCTGAACCTGTCCATAAATTCGGACCCCATGCTTACCCAGTTCGACCACTTCTTTGGATCTTGGCTAATGTACCAAGATAAAGCATGTCCCTTCAAGCTCCTCATGAAAAGCTTCATGCGGATTTTCTCGTCTTTTCCTACTCCAACCAACTTGTCACAGTACGTTCTCAAATGGACCCTTGGATCCTCTGTAGCAACAAACATCTCCACCTTAGGAGGTTTGTACATCTCGGGTAGTTCGACATCGGGCTGTATGCAAAGATCTTCATAGTTCAGCCCTTCAATTCCCTTACTTCCTTCAACGCCTTGAATTTGGGTAGTCAATTTCCTAAGTTCTTCAGCCAGGTTTCTGATGAGCAAGTCTTTATCATCAGGCTCGGGTGTGTTTGAGATGGGTTGGGTGGAGTGTGGCATAGTCTCCACGTAGATGGGAGTGGCAGTGGTCATTTGTGGAGTTTTAGGGTTCTGAGGTGAGCAACGGGGTGTTATTTGAGGTATTGCAGGTGTTGCAGTGGTGGTAAGGAGCTGGAAGGTTCTGCTTTAGGATATTTTGTGGATGTGCGAGGTTCTGAGCATTTGGGAAATTGATATCTGGAGTGGTGTGGGAAAATGACAGATTTGCCAAATTTTGAACATGATCAAGTTCTTCTTGGTATTTCAGCAGCTGTTGTTCAAGTTGGGATGCATTTTCTCTGGAAACCTGAGCAACATGACCATGAGTGACCTCTACCCATTTAGTTGAGTTCTCCTTTCTGAATCTTCCGTCTTCCTTTTATTCTTGTTTTGATAGGACTAAGAGGAGGAGTGGGTAGAGGGCCCCTAGATCTCGTGGAATAAGATGATGTAGCAAGAGTGCACGAACTTACCTTTGGGCAGGGGAATAAATAAACAAAAAGTAAAAGCAAAAAAGGTAACAAGTCACTGAGGATTATAAAAAAATGTTGCAATATTTAAACATAAAATGCGGGAATGTAAAGTGTGTCCTAATTTGGGGACCTCTTTGTGCCCGAGGTAGGCCTAGCGATAGGTTGATTTGGAAAAACTTGGAATGCTAAGTGCCTCATTTTATTGTTAAAAAGTAGATGAATCCCAAATCGACACTAAATAACCCGAAATAAATGTTTCTAGTGGCCATTGGCCTTATTACATTTCATAAAAAGAAGAAAACTCCTATCTATTTGGTTCCAGAAGGACCTTCCCCAGATTCGGCTTCCCTGGCTCCATTAAATAGCTTTCCCAACTCGTGAAGTCCCAGCAATAGGCAAGCTCTAGCTTGGTTCCCACCTTCATTTCCTTCAGCATTTTGGCAGTCTTCGACCCTCTAGAGAAATTTCTTCTCCAACTCCACTATGCCTCACTCCAAATGTCCCAGTCGCTTGTTGGCGCTGACAGCCAAATCCTTCCATTCCTCAATTAGCTTTTGATTGGCTTCTTGTCTTTCACGGTGCTCACTTTCATATTGCTGAATCCTTTTGCGCAGTTGATTGTATTTGACCTGTGCCTCAACCTTTTCATCTATGATCCTTAGGCCATCATGCTTATCCTCCAACTAGCCTGAATAATAGGGGGCATAACCAGCGTGGTATCTATCTGGCTCGATAGTATCCCTCCCCATTACGATCTTGCAGTGCCACATATGCTGAGTTTGGCACTTGTAAAGACTATTATCATCCTAGAAGTTAGACCAGAAGTGACTCATCTTGTCGACCCTGGGTACAACCTGCTTCCTACCAGCTTGCCTCATAACCTGGAGAAGGATGTAAGGCTATGTTCCTCTTAGTTAGATCAATATCAAGAAAAGGTGCATCTCTTGATCTGGCGATGAACTCCTTGGTCGGAAACCACTCGAACATCCATTGTACTTGGTTGTCAATCAGATTGTCAAAAAGCTCTACCCATCCCTTGACGTCTTCCGATTGAGCGAACATGTTGTGCATGTAATTCATTCGCCTTGGATGATGAAAGGCTATATGATCAACCCAGTCCCTTTACTGATTCTCTTGTCGATATTTACCTATTTGGAGATTCTCCATGAGCCAAAGCTGGAGTAGCAAATTGCATCCCTTGAAGTGTTTGGCTCCCTATTGACACCTTTCCAAGGCTCGGTACATCTCCGCAATGATCATGGGCACAATACTGAATGGTTTCCCACCAATTCCCTCCATTAAAGTTTTAGTTACCATATCCAGCCTGGTATGAATCCTTGCTTTCTTCGTTGGAAAAACTACCATCCCCAGGAAACAAAACATGAAGACGAAGACCCTTAGGTGAATATGCCCCCATGATGTGATGGCAAACTCGTCATGATAGGCATGGCAGGATTTGCTGTGGTCGTATATCTGGTACCAATAGTCAAAAGGGATGTAGGATTCTTTCAAACATGCCAGTTCTGGATTCTTGTTTAAACCCATCATTTTTAGGGAGCCCCTACCCTTATGGTTTTCAGGCATTAACAAACCTGGAGTTTCCCATGCTATACTGGCCAATCCTCCTATTTCTTCTAATAAGGGTGTCATTTCAATGTCCCCAAAGTGGAATACGGACCTCTCACAATCCCATAATAAAGTAGCAGCTTCTATGATCCTGTTGTTGGGTTGGATTTTCAGGAGAAAGGGTAGGTTTCCCAAATATTTCTGGACATGTGTCTGATCACTGGAGTGAAAATCTTTCCACCAGCTTAGTAGTTTTGGGTTGATATTGGTGACCATGCCGAATATGGGGACTTCGTGCCTCATGTTTCTGCAAGACAAATAAGGTTAGGCCCTTACCCCCACCGGACTCAACTATTTAATATCAACAATCGGCATAAAAGCATTTAGCTATCCAAATAAATGCACAAAACATGGTAGTGTCCGTTTGGGTTTAGGGAAATCCAGTGGACTTTGGACAAGGCTATCTTAAAGAGCCATTATGCGGACAACATAACTGACTCGGCTAGGTTTGACCATAGTACATGAACTAAACAGAGTAATGTTTCTATGGGGTTTTAGACTGGTACCCTTGAGCGGACAACTCAAGGGGGAAAAGGCACGGAATCGTCGACTACACCACTGATCAATTGGTTTTATCGCAAATATGCCTTTTTCGAATTTAGAGGGTGATAATATCCGAAGAGCGCAACCACTCATTATAAGCGGTTCTATGGTATTTGATTGGCACGAGTGGAATATGATGTTAAGCATAATTATGCAAGAATTAAAGACATGTTGTCACGTATTTGAACTTCAAGGAAGCAGTAAATACAACAGTTTCATAATTTAAAGCAGTTGTAAAGGAAAGCAGAAAAGGAAAGAAACAAAAGACAAGTAAGTTGAGCAATTGAAAAAGGAATTGAATGTTTAAAGGAATTAAACAAGTAATAAATGAGCATAAATTAACAATAATATTATGAAATGGTAAAAGCCTAATTCTCCCCAGTGGAGTCGCCATGCTGTCGCGCCCATTTTTTCTCGCGAAATCGAGTTTATGACATTTGGAGGGACAACTCATTACTTTTGGGAACTGGGTTTGCATTTGAAGAGTCGCCACATAATGATTAAGGTGCATTAGGACACCAAAAGAGTTTGAATTGAATAACCAGAGATAGGGAAAGGGCTTGAAATTATTCTAAGGGGAAGGTGTTAGGCACCCCTCAGAATCCACTAGTATGGTTCCCGACCAGACAATTATTGTGAATTGAGGTGAAATTAGCATACAGGCTGATAAGGCTCAAATAAGAGGGAATTTCAACACATAATGGTTTGAAAGTAAACAAAGTTTCAAAGAGCAATTAGAAAAGCTGACTTTTTTTTAAATAAGGAGTTAAAATGCTGAAAGAAAAGAAATGAGGAACAACGGAAGGGGGCCCTAGGTTTATTAAAAATATGGATCACCCACCCAATGTCCGGTAACCACTCCTCAATGAGGGGCTACACGTGGTCATCATATCCATATCTACCCATCCCACTCCGTTAAGGTATTTAAAGTGCGGATTAG
The DNA here is from genome assembly GCA_026770625.1 of Nicotiana glauca. Classification (NCBI taxonomy): domain Eukaryota; kingdom Viridiplantae; phylum Streptophyta; class Magnoliopsida; order Solanales; family Solanaceae; genus Nicotiana; species Nicotiana glauca. The sequence continues at coordinate 236,691 of MU760340.1, forward strand.
TCTCGATCACTTATTGCATGCTATTACCTGTCCCACTCCTATCAGTCCCATAAGCACTTAGGACTACTAATCCTAAAAGGGAGGGATATTATGCTTATTTGAAGTTTCAACGGTAAAAAATCTAAGGCGACATACAAAACACATATTTCATATTAGGGGGAAAGCATATAGACAAACAAAGGCTCATATATACCTCCTTAAACAAAGAAAGTGTTTAATTAGCATGACTTGCACATACTCTTTAGGTCTGATTAAAAATACCAAAGACGAGGGAGTTTAAATAATGAGGCAGATTGGTTGTTACATAACTCAGATAAGAAGTCTGAATCAGGCCTGCCCGCTGGTTGTAATGATTAATAGAAACATATTCAGTTTATAGTTATTACTCTACGGCTTGCATAAGTGTTTAGACGGGGTCCTATAGGCATGATATCTACTGAACTTAGAAGGTGATGAGATAGTAAGGCTCGAAATGAATTGTTTGAAATCTTATATGCATACTTGTTAAACTTGTTTAGTGAGGAACTTAGATTATTAAAAGAGATGCAGAATGTACAAAAATTAAATAAATTGGTTACTGGTTCTGCAGGTGATAGCATCTACTATTACTGATTTTATATCCAACATTGACTGTGAATGAAAACGAATCAGAATTGCTTGAGGATCCCTATAGGCATGATTTCTATGCATTACTAATTTTAGACGTGATATCTAATTATAGAAACCTTATAGACATGATGTCTAAGTGCAGAAACTTGTTTTAAACCATATAAACATGGTATCTAAATGCAAAAACTTGTTTTAAACCTTATAGACATGGTATCTAAACGCAGAGACTTGTTTTAAACCTTATAGACATGGTGTCTAAATGTAGTTTGAATTATTAATATATTTCTTTAAGAATGGTTTCTAGGTGAAGTTTAAATATGCAGAAGTTAAAACACCCTATATGCATGATTTCTAGGTGAAGTTTGAATATGCAGAAGTTAAAACACCCTATAGGCATAATTTCCACCCTTGCATGCACAGTTACCCACCCCTTTTCACTTGCCAGCCCCAGATGTTTATTAGAACTTATTACAAACCAGAATAATAAATTACATTAGAAAAGTACAAATAAAAGTACAACCAGAGGAAGCCTGATTCTTGACTTCCTCTTTGGGTTATGAGATAGACCAACTCAAAGACCATTGATCCAAAGAATTTCTCCAATTTGAGTGCGTCAGAGTTCCTTAATAGCCTCAATGGGTCTCCAGGTAGTCCTCACACCCAAATTATATCACCAAAACAGGGACAAGTGCAGTGTGGAACTGCCAACCCTCTAGTGTCCAAGTTGAAATGGAGCTCATGAGTCCCAAGGCAAGGCTCAGAAGAGAGGGGCAGAACTTAAGTCTAAGCGAGAGTGCAAATGAAGAAATAGAGTTCTGAGGGAATAAAGGAGAGGGAAAGACTTGTTGTGAAACAAATATAAAAAAGTTGATAATTTTATACAAAAGGGGTTCAGGGGTTCGGAAATTGCAAAGAGCCTATGTACTTAGGCAAGGGTTAACTTTGGGCATGCGCAGCAATAGAAGATGCTGGCATGCCCATAAGCCCATCAGAACACACAATACTAGAGAATACATATAGGTTATGATCCCAGGGAAATCAAGTTTGAGTCATGGACAACAATGCTCAATACTGTCATGCCTCAAACAAACCATCAATATCAAACACATTGGGGTAGGGGTTTAGGATGATTAATACGTAGATTCAGAATAGGAAGAAAGAAATTACAGCATGCTATAATAAAGTACTGAACTAAACACGGTCAGTAGGCAGACAAGAAGGCAAAAGTATTAAGTAAACATATTGTTATGATGCTGAAATTTTAATCTGAACAAATTAGTTCAAAGAAGCAAAATACAATAAAGGCAAGGTAGCAGGATTTTGCAATATAGCTTTGGCTTTTAGCCAGCTAAATAGGTTACAATAGAAGTAGTAAAGCAGGAGAGAATGTTTTGTGTGTAAGAGATTTTAGAACTAAGAGTGTTCGTGTATGTGTTAATGAAAGAGCTAGGTATTTATAGTTTGAAAACAGGTAGAAAATAAGGCAAGAATTATAGTTCAGCAGTAATTATGGAACTATGTACTAATTAAAATAAAATCAATGTAAGTACCTCCTTCAATTAAGGAGTTAAAATTGAACTGTAACATGCAAATACTAAATTAGGAAAGAAATCACATAAGGCTGAATATAACCAATAAGGAAATATTTCAGCATAGTACAAGTACTCAATATGTAATAGAGACTAGGTTCATCAAATCCTAATCTAGTGAATGACGGTATGAACCAAGTACCAATGTGAATAAGGTAAGCGAATCAATCATATTGAGTAGAAAAGGTAGGGATCGAAGGTTCACACGAAAGGGTTCAAATTAGACCAAGAAATAGGGAAATCAGTAAGATGAGGTAAGGAAAGAATCAAAATTTCACAAGGAATGGTTTGAAATTAGTCCAGAATTGGAGGTCATTCAAAAGGGGAATTCGGCATATAAAAGAGTACATAAACATTAGGCATTAAAGGCTGAACTTATGACAAAAAGAAGAATCATGCAATAACAATCCCAAAGCCAGTAGATAGTGAACTATCATAACATGGCAATCACATAGGTCAACTTCAGTAACTTAGTAATACAGAAAATAGTATCAAATAGCATGTAAAGGGTCAAGTGAAAAGGCCTTTCTGAAAAGTATAATGGTAAAGAAACAGATGCTGAAACAAAAGGGTTTCAAATCCACTCGAGCAACTTCAAACAAGTGAAACAGCTTCAGAATCTTGAATAAGCCCCAAATAAATTAGAGTTTTGAAACCAATCTAATTCAGAGATGATGAACGACTAAATCACACAGCAAATAGTCTTAGAACTCGAATAAACCCAAAATTTTAGGTTTTTTGACACCAATCGAGTCTAGAGATGAAAATCAAACAAACACTAACAAAATAGATTCAGAAATCTCAAAAGAAATTAAGGCCCTTAACATGAAAACTCAAGTAGAAGAACGACATAGGGAAACACAGTAGAACATGTCAAAAAAAATCAGAGAAAGCTTCGAAAAAACTTAACAAAACCTAAATCGAAAAAGATAAAGGGGTTTTGAAGGTAGAGTTTTGAAAGGAATTTTAAGAAAAACCTTTAGAAGCTTAGAGTAAACACAGATCTAAAATAGATATAAAAAAATTGGAAGAACCTCAAAGGTTAGGGTTTCAGAAGAACCCTAGATAGTGAGAAAGACATGGAAAATCATCTATCTAAGCAAAAGAAATCAAGAGTCATGCTTGAATAGCCATGGCTGGCCGGAGAGATGTCAAAGATGACCAGATACAGCAAGAGAATAGGAATTAACTATGGTCTAGGTCAGATTTTCCAGGATTCAGCCTTGAAACCGTGATACTTGAACACAGGAACCCCAGGGAGCTGGATACAGGCCTCCAATGGCTTTGGAAGCCATTGATTTAGGTTGTTTTAGTGTGGTAGTTGAGGGTGGCGGCTAGGGTTTTAGAGGGGTTCGAGAGAGAATTGAGAGTGAAAGGGATTTAGAGGCGATTAAGGGTGTGAAATGGTTAGGGTTGGGGGCAGGTCGAGATTAAAAAAGGAAAGGGTTGATGTGAGCCGTTGATCTGAGCGATCAACGACTGGGATTAAATGGGAATTCAGGCGGGTTGTTTTAATTGGGTCGTGGGTCGGGTATGACTAGGATTTGGGCTGGGTAATTGGGTTTAAAATTGGGTTAAATTGGAGGTTCAACCTTCTCTTATGTGTCCTCATACTTTGATCGTTATCTGGATATGCCTCGTGAGTCTCTTGTTTCACCTATTCATGTATCTACTCCAGTGGGAGATACTGTTATTGTAGACCATGTGTACTAGTTGTTTGTGGTGACTATTGGGGGTTTAGAGACCCAAGTGGATCTTTTATTATTATGTATTGTGGATTTTGATATCATTTTAGGCATGGATTATCTATCTTCATGTCGTGCTATCCTGGACTGTCATTCCAAGACAGTCATATTGGCTATACCGGTTGTGCCACAGATTGAGTGGAGAGGTTTGACTAATTATGTTCCTAGTAGAGTGATCTCATTCTTGAAGGCACAACGTATGGTTAGAAAGGGATGTCTTCCGTATTTAGCCTTTGTGAGGGATGTTGGAGCTGAGACTCCCAGTATTGATTCTGTTCCAGTTGCAAGGGTTTTTCCAGATGTGTTTCCTGCAGACCTGCCAGATATGCCACTGGACATGGATATTGATTTTGGCATTGACCTGGTGTCGGGCACCCAGCCCATTTCTATTCCACCGTATCGTATGGCACCAGCGGAGTTGAAAGAGTTAAAGGAGCAGCTTCAGGAACTCCTTGATAAGGTGTTCATTCGGCCTAGTATGTCACCTTTGGGTGCTCCGGTTCTATTTATGAAGAATAAGGATGGAACTATAAGGATGTGCATTGATTATAGGCAATTGAACAAAGTAAAAATTTAAGAACAAGTATCCCTCTCCTCGCATTGATGATTTATTCGACCAACTTCAGGGAGCGAGAGTGTTCTCCAAGATTTATCTCTGCTCAGGTTATCACCAGTTGAAGATCAGGGACTCTTGAGACAACTTTTAGGACCCGATATGGTCAATATGAGTTCTTGTTGATATCTTTTGGGCTAACCAATGCCTTAGCAGCGTTCATGCATTTGATGAAAAATGTGTTATGGTCTCATATCGATTCGTTTGTCATAGTCTTCATTGATAATATTCTGGTGTATTCGTGTAGTCACGAGGAGCACGCAGAGCATTTGAGAGTTGTGTTGCAGAGATTGAAGGAGGAGAAACTTTATGCAAAATTCTCCAAGTGTGAGTTTAGGCTCAGTTCAGTGGCTTTCTTGGGGCACGTGGTGTACAGCGAGGGTATTCAGGTCGATCCGAAGAAGATAGAGGTGGTTCAGAGTTGGCCCAGACCGTCCTTACCTACAAAGATTTGCATCTTTCTTGGTTTGGCAGCCTGTTATCACCAGTTTGTTCAGGAATTCTCATCTATCGCATCGCCTTTGACCAAGTTGACTCAGAAGGGTGCTTTATTTTTATGGTCGGACGAGTGTGAGGAGAGCTTTCAAAATTTCAAGACAGCTTTGACCATAGCTCCAGTGTTAGTTTTTCCATAATCTTCAAGTTCATATACCGTATATTGTGATGCTTCGAGAGTTGGTATTGGTTGTGTATTGATGCAGGAGGGTAGAGTTTGTAACACCCCATAAATTTGAATAAGTTGTGGATGCACTAAATGAGTATTAATGTGATGGTTATCAATTGGTTATGATAATAAGCATACGCGGCATATCATAAGTGATTTGGGGTCCAAGGAAAGACCTAAGTCTAAGTCAAGTTAGAAAATTACATGATAAACTAAAATTCTAAATGAGCACGCACAAGACTATAATTCGGACGAGCATATATACATTTATATAAGGTATTATGTGATTCACAACCTATCAACTGAAAGATCTTTGAGTTTAGTTTCTAAGGCTTCAAATCGTTCATCATTTGGACATTCCTACAAGATGTTATGACCAAATTACTAAAGACATACCACCCAGTTATTTTGGCGGACAATGAAGCAAGCGAGCTTCGCAAAAGTAGACGCGGATTTTTGTCTTCCCTTGAATGCAATGGAAAGAGAAGCGAGGACACTTCGCTATAGTAGACGCCCCAGTCCCAGCTCTTTTAAGCCATTTTCAGGGTTCATTTTTCCCTATTTCTTTTGGTCGAATTTTGGGGTCTTCTTCCACCCTCTCAAGACATCCAACCCTCCCATCTTCAAGGTAAGCAATCTCCATTAACTCGGGGTGAAATTCCATTATTCTTACATTAGTATTGATGAAATCTACTCATAAAACACATAGATATTCAAGAAATTCCTTCAAGAACTCAAAGGAGTGTTTTGCAAGATTTCTTCCAAAAGGTAGTCCTACACCCTTAGACATACATGTATGAATTTATTATGGGTATATGAGTGTGAATTAAGTATTGGGAATCATGGTGTGGTGATTAGAAGCCATAAGTTCCTAATAAAAATACATAATTATTGTAGAGATTGGAAGGTGATTATTTAATGGAACTTTATTGGTTAAGGGTATTGTTTACCTTATGGGTGATGAAGAATAATACTGATTATAACCATTTGAGACTTCAGAATTTATCCAAGAGCAAGAGAATCAGTTATTGGGTGTAGAAACGCCATTAATAGGGATTATGAAGCTTTATACTTACCAAGTGTTTGATAAAATGCCTAAATGACCAAAACATGGATATTGTTGCTAATTTGAAATCTCTTGGAATTGTATTAGTATAGATTAAACTTGAAAGGATTGGCGAATCTTGCATTATGCTCAAGAGAAGGAAGTTAAGGTATGTGAGGCTAACTCTCTATGTTTGGGAATTTTAATGATTCTCCCTACACTACGTTTCTTTTTACGACGTATTAATTGCCTCATAAATATAGTTAAGCCTAGTTCCTTGAGTAATTATAGAGCTTTTATTCCCTAGCTTCATAACTCGTTCATGACTTTCATTTTGAACGTTGTGAGCTCAGTTCGTATTCAATATAGACTTGGGCTCGATGTCCCTAAGTCTCAGTATAGCTTATTCAGCATGTCATAAATAGTTAAAGTTTCAGTGTTCATAATCAGTTCAAGAACACATGTCCCAATCTAGTCCTATTTAGTATTCCAGTATTATGTAACTCAGTGTGATTCAGTATTCCAGTATTATGTAACTCAGTATGATGCAGTATTCCAGTATTATATAACTCAGTGTGATCCAGTATTCTAGTATCCTATAACTCAGTGTGGTTTAGTATTTCATTATCATGTATTGCAGTTTGATTCTCATTTCCTGAATGTTGAACACCTGTATTTGGGCCTGAGGCTGCAGTTTATGCTTTATGCATCTTTGGGCCTATGGCCGCAGTTTATGCTTTATCCATCTTTGGGCATGAGGCCGCAGTTTATGCTTTATGCATCTTTGGGCCTGAGGCCGCAGTTTATGCTTTACGCGTTTTTGACCTAAGGTCGTAGATATGTATATGTATACTTGGGCCCGAGGTCGCAGTTGTGCACATATATATATTGGACATGAGGCTACAGTTTAATATTCAGATAAATAGATTATTCATCATTTAGAAGAGGGAGTATTCATATCCTTACTTCCTTTAATCAGTTCAGTTATCAATCATCAGTTATCAGTTATCTTTTCTGCTATCAGTTCAGTTTTCATTTTTCAGTTATTAGTTATCTTTGCAGTTATCAGTTCGGTCATCAGTTATCAGTTACCTTCTCAATTATCAGTTCAGTTATTAATTATTAGTTTTCTTTTCAGTTATCAGTTCAGTTATCAGTTATCTTTTCAGTTACAAGTTCAGTTATCAGTTATCAGTTCAATTATCAGTTATTAGCTATTTTTTTAGTTATCAGTTCAGTTATCGGTTCTTACTTCAGTTTAAGTTTCAATAGTCATCATTCCAGTTATCAGCTTAGTTTCAGTTTCAGCATCCATAATTCTTTCTTTCAGTTGCTTTACATACCAATACAATTCAAATGTATTGACGTCCCTTTTGCCTGGGGCCTGCATCTCACAATGCAGATAATGATTTACAGGTTGATGATTCAAAGCACTAGGATTCTAGTACCAGCTGTTTGGTGATCTCTAGTTCTTTCGGGGCATTGTCATTACTTTACGGTCTTTCAGTATTTACGGATAGTCAATGTTTTCAGTACTTCAATAAAGGCTTCATAGACTAGAGTAACAGTTAGATAGAGTCTCATGTTTTTCACGTTAAGCTATGTCTGCTGCAAATATGTTTCAGAATTGTATTAATATTTCCGCACTTTAATTTATTGCATCCAGACATTCAGTATATCATCATGTGTTAGTTTATCTTCTGCATTCAGTATGTTATGATATCACATGTCGATTTAGCCAGTCAGTTGGTTTGCTCGGTCATACGTAGTCAGATATCGAGTGCCGTGTTACGTCCTGGCCCAGGTTCGGGACATGATAGAGTTATTGCTTATGCTTCTCGTCAGTCGAAGCCCTATGAGAAGAACTACCACATTCATGATTTGGAGTTCACTGCCATAGTTCACATGTTGAAGATTTGGAGGCATTAATTATATAGTGTGTCTTGTATGGTGTTTACCAATCATCGTAGCCTCCAGCACTTGTTCAAACAAAAGGGTCTAAATTTGAGGCAGGGAACGTGCTTGGAGTTGCTTAAGCATTATGATATCACTATATTGTACCATCACGGGAAGGCCAATGTGGTGGCCGACGCTTTGAGCCGAAAGGGGACGAGTATGGGGAGTTTGGTATATATTCCAGTTGGGGAGAGACCTCTTGCAGTTGATTTTTAGGCCTTGTCTAATCAGTTCATGAGTTTAGATGTTTCGGAGCCCAATCGGGTATTGTCTTGCATGGTTTCTCAGTCTTCCTTATATGATCGCATCAGAGAGCACCAGTATGACGATCCACATTTGCTTGTCCTTAAGGATAGAGTTCAGTGTGATGATGCCAAAGATGTGACTATTGGTGATGATTGGGTGTTGAGGATGCAAAGCCGGATATGCGTGCCTAATGTGGATGGGTTTCAGGAGTTGATTCTGGAGGAGGCCCATAGCTCGCAGTATTCCATTCATTCGAGTTCCGCGAAGATGTATCAGTATTTGAGGCAGCATTATTGGTGGAGAAGAATAAAGAAAGACATTGCGGGATTTGTTGTTTGGTATCTCAATTATCAGCAGCTGAAATATGAGCGAGGCCGGGTGGTTTGCTTCAGCGGATGGATATTCCAGAGTGGAAGTGGGAGAGGATCACTATGGACTTTGTCATTGGACTTCCATGGACTTTGAGGAAGTTTGATGCTATTTGGGTGATTGTGGATTGGCTGACCAAATCCGTGCACTTCATCCCTGGGTGTACTACCTACTCTTCAGAGTGATTTGCAGAGATCTATATCCGGGAGATTGTTCGTTTGCATGGTGTCCCAGTTTCTATCATTTCAGATAGGGGGACTCAGTTTACTTTACAGTTTTGGAGGTATGTGCAACGAGAATTGGGTACTCAGGTTAGGTTGAGCACAACTTTTCACCCGCAGATAGACAGGCAGTCCGAGCGCACTATTCAAATATTGGAGGACGTGTTGTGTGCTTGTTTCATTGATTTTGGAGGGTCATGGGATCAGTTTCTATCGCTTGCATAGTTTGCTTATAACAACAACTACTAGTCGAGTATTCAGATGGCTCCTTATAAAGTTTTGTGTGGGAAACGGTGTAGATCTTCAGTTGGTTGGTTCCACCCGGGAGAGGCTAGGGAATTGGGGACAGACTTGGTACAAGATGCTTTAGAGAAGGTGAAAGTAATTTAGGAGAGTCTTCGTACAATGTAGTCAAGACAGAAGAGTTATGCTGACAGGAAGGTTCGGGATGTGTCCTACATGGTTGGCGAGAAGTTCTATTGAAGTTTTCACCCATGAAGGGTGTTATGAGATTTGGGAAGAGAGGAAAATAGAGTCCTTGATTCACTGGTCCTTCTGAGGTACTTTGGAGGATTGGGGAGGTGGCTTATAAGCTTGCTTTGACACTCAGCTTGTCGAGTGTGCATCCGGTATTTCATGTTTCTATGCTTTGGAAGTATATTGGGGATCCGTCTCATGTTTTGGATTTCAGCACGGTTCAGTTGGATGATGATTTGACTTATGATATGGAGCCAGTAGCTATTCTGTGTCATAAGGTTCGAAAGTTGAGGTCAAAGGTACAGCTTCAGTGAAAGTATAGTGGAGAGGTCGTCCAGTAGAGGAGGCTACCTGGGAGACCGAGGGGGATGTGCGGAGTAGATATCCTCACCTATTTGAGGTTTCAAGTATGTTTCTTGAGTCGTTCGAGGACGAATGTATGTTTAAGTTGGGGAGAATGTGACGATCAAGCCAGTTGTCTCATGAGTTACTGCTCATTTCCCCGATTTTTTCTTTTAATTTATTTGTATAATGGTTCTATATGTGATCGGGTCGATTGGTTAGGGTTCAGAATGGATTTGGTAAGGTGTGAGACAGTCTCTTTTCAGAAGCTTAATTTGGAAAAAGTCAACCGGATGTTGACTTATGTGTTAGAGGGATCGTATGTGAGTTACGATGGTTCGATTAGCTTCAGGAGGTGGTTTGGGACTTTGGAGCGTGATCAGAATGAGTTTTGGAGGTCCGGAGTAGATTTAGTCTTGAATTGGCGAAATTGGATTTTTGGCAATTTTCGATTGGTAGTTAAGATTTTGATATAGGGGTCGGAATGGAATTCCGAGAGTTGTAGTAGTTTCTTATGTTATTTGGGATGTGTGTACAAAATTTCAGGTCATTCGGACATGGTTTTGTTGGGTTTTTTATCAAAAGCGAAATCCAAAAGATTTTTGGAAACTTAGGCTTGAATCCGATGTGTTTTGGTTTATTTGATATTGTTTGAGGTGTTTTGAATATTGGTACAAGTTTGAATAAGGTTTTGGGATATGTTGGTTCCTTTGGTTGAGGTCCCAGGGGCCTCGGTTGAGTTTCGGGTGGTCAATCGGACCATTCCATGAAGTTTAGAACTGCAGAAAATTGCAGGTCAGTGCTGCAGAAAATTCTATGCATCGTTTTGGCAGGGTGTTGTCGCGTCCGCGAAAATGGGCAGATGAGCTTTTGGGAAATTTGTTCATCACATTCACGAGATAGGGAATGTGATCACGAAGGTTGGTCTGAGTGAAGCATCACGTTTGCGATGGAAGGGTCGCGATTGCGGAAGATGAATTTTGGTCAAGGCTATTTTGTGCTTCGCGAACACAAGGCTTTGACCGCATACGCAAAGAAGGATTTCAGGCCTGGACAGAAAGTGTAAATAGTCATCTTGTCCGCGAATTTGGGGTTTATTTCTTCCATTGTTGGTCGCTTTTCAAGCTTTTTGAAGGAGATTGAGGAGGGATTCAAGGGGAATCACTTGGAGGTAAGAATTTTGGACTTCAAACTCGATTTTAATGCGAAATCTACCTAATAAAACATGGAATCTAAGCCTAAAATTGGGGAATTAGGGCTTGAGATTAAGAGACTTAAAAATGAGAATTTGAGGAGTTATTTGGACTCTGATTTCACTGTTCTTGGTATGTATGGACTCATGGGAGGATAAGACTTCTGTTGATGTAATTTTTATCGAGTTTCGAGATGTGGGCCTGGGGATCGATTTTGTCAAATTTTAGGATTTTTGGTATTATTTGATTGATTTCGCTTGGGCTTCGTTTCCTTAGCATATTTTGATGTTGTGATTCTAATTTTTGATAGATTCGACGAAAGTGGAGGCCGATTTGAGGGGAACGACATGACAAAGTAGTATTTCCACCGGTTTGAGGTAAGTAACCATTGAAAATCTTGAACCGAGGGTACAAAACCCTAGTATTTGACTTGTTTTGATAAATGCGGTAACGCACATGCTAGGTGACGAGCGTGTGGGTGTGCAACGGTAGGGATTGTGACTTGGTCCGTCCTTTAGCGACTCTTAAGCCGCGTATTTGATTTGGAACTTTATGATATTTCGTACTTTAGTCATTTATACTATATTATAGGTTGTATGCCATGTTTGGGGCCTCGTACCGACCAGTTGAGACCCTTAGGGGCATTTTTACTGTTTTTCCTCACTCTACTTGTTTAAAAGCATATCCTCGGTTGTATTTTACCTATTTATTATTCAAAATTGGTTTTATCACTCTACTTCATGAATGTGAGGACTGCTTGGACTGGGTTCGTTAATTTTAAATGTTGTGCTCGAAAGGCTGTGAGGTTAATGACTGACAGGAGTTGAGAACCTAAAGGTGAGGATATTTATATATGTATGAAATATTGGATCAGGATGCACGCCGCAACGATTCTTATATGGATCGGGCTGCACGTCGCAGCGATACCTATATGGATCGGGCTGCATGCCGCATCGATATATATATATATATATATATATTTGATCGGGCTGCGCGCCGTAGCGATATGACGCTTGGGCTGTAAGAGCCCCTCCAGAGTCTACAAACACCTAGTGAGCGTATTCGACTATAAATTATGGATCGGATTGCACGCCGCAGTGGTTACTATGATTTCTATTATTGTGAGATATTAATGAACCTGAGTGATGAGAGTGGGTACTAAGTGACGAGAGTTGAGTCACGAGTGACCGAGAGGTTGCCCGAGAGGCCATATTTTGAGTGATACTTTGCCCGAGGGGTACAATTATGGTATTTTTCACTGATTTCACTCTCCTTTTAAAATAAGCCTTAGTTGTAAGAGATTTCTAAGTATATATCTTCAAGTATTTAAACTGAAATTGATGATTTTTCGACGAAACTGGTTTTAAACTGTGGAATTGATCTGCTATACTGTTGTCTATTCATTTATATGGTAATTAACTGCTCGTCACTGCTTTGAAGCCTTATTTACTTTAGTTTTTACTTAGTTGGCATACTCACATTACTCCTTGCACCTTGTTTGCAGATCCAGGTGCCCGAGTGGTAGAGTGAGGATCCTCAGCTAATCCATAGTTTACCGGAGATTACAAGGTAGCTGCATGGCGTCCGCAACTCTATTTTCTCCTTCCTATCTTGTTATTTTCCGCATTTTCTAGACTTATGATGTATTAGACAGTCAATTATGTATTAGAGGCTCTAGACTCGTGATACCAGATATTTGGGGCTGTGTTGGTTTACTGTCTTTATTAAATTCCGCACATTTAGTTGTTTTAAACACTTATTATGGAAATTTGATATTTAAATCTGTGTTAGAAAATGGCTGATTTAAAGAAAAAGAATTGTGATTAAATGTTTGGGTTGGCTTGCCTAGCAATGTGATAGGCGCCATCACTATCGGTATCTAGGGTCGTGACAAAAACTCAAGTATGCAGGTACAATATCGAAGTCCCCACATTAGCGTATTTTATATTAATGAGTAAAATAGTGGGGTATGAATTATATTCTTATAATAATAGTAATAATGATGGCATAATAATATATCAATGATTAGTGGTATTAAAAGTTACTGGAATGAAATTTTGTTGAAATACAGTATGAGTTTCTATTATTCATTTAAAGCAAGAGACAAGAATGATGATATTATTATTAGCCCTTTAAAGGATACATATGAGATAGAATTGTGAAAACGAGGATTTTAGTACACTGTTGGGCTAAATTGAACCTACTTAAGAAGCTACAGTGTTGAATTTTTAGTATTTAGTATATAAAATATAATTTTCAATCATGGTGTAATGATTGCAAGTAATGATAATGGCAATAATAAGTGAAATAATTATATGGTATAAATTATGGTTTTTTTTTTCTTAAGCTACTACAGTTTCGATACTTTTTGAAGTACTATTGTTGGTCTAGGTTTGTGTATAATTATTTATTAATTGAACCGGGGGTTGACTTTGATTTTGACTCGTCCTAAATTTATGGAAATAGACTAATTAGGACGTGTTATTCAATATTTTGGATAGATTGAGGCCATTGGAAGCCATTTGATTGATGTTCTAGACATTACAAGGTTGAGGATCTTCCCTTTAGGGAGGTAAGTGAGACTTTAATCTTTGATGCTTGCTTTTCTAAAACTCCATTTTAAAAATGTATTTCCTCTGCCTGATCCCTATATTGGGAAAAGCGTGTGCTTGGCAGAGTTGGTGGTCTTTGACTTGTTATGAGTATATTATCTTATGAAAAAAAAAAATACTAAAATTATTTTATAAGTTGTTTGATGGTGTGATATGACTGCAAACTATGAGATTGTGATTTGATGGTTTGATACGGCTGTGAGTCATGATGTTGGGGCATTGTTTATGCCTTTGTTCACCCGAGCATTGTGTATGCTTCTTGATATGTATATATATATTTCGGGCATTCAGGAGAATTTTGTATGCTCCATTACATATTTGAGGCATTGTAGTGTTGTTGTGGACTCGTAAAGGTGTTGGTTAAATTCCAATACTACAGTTATGACAAGTCTATAGTGTATCTGTGATAGGATATGTGTACTTTTGTTGGTTAATTATTATTAACTCTGTTGATGCATATATATTGAGTTATTGTATAATCATCATATTTATTATATCATTCTTGATGTGGTGTGTTTGTATTTTTTAACACTTATTGTAGAGATATTCGAAGTGGCGGATCGAGGATCTTACTATGCTACGTTTACGTATAACTCATTGAATTATTGGATAATCATCATATTTATTACATTGTATTTAATAATAATTTTAGTCCTGCACTTATTTTTCTTCCAGTGTTTGTTTAAGTGGTTAAACTTTTGAGAAAGGGGTTCGCCTGTCAGATGGTGTTAGCTTGGTGCCACTCATGTTGAAATGGTAGTTTGAGACATGACAAAGTTGGTATCATAGCATAGGCTTTAACTCCCGGTTCATGGAGCAGTGTTTAGGTGAGCCTTGTTCATGAGTATGTAGACGCCCATACATATGATATTGAAACTGCTAAGCATTTAGGATGTGTTCCCTTTTTTCATTCTTTAATCGTGCATTGAGATAACTTGAGTTTGACTTTAGATGGTTTCAATCGCAGATGGTTAGGACACGCACAACCTCATCCGCTAGAAGTAATGTTGGACGTGGTACTACCCGACGCGGTGGCCAAGTCGGGGCATATCAGACTAGAGCGCAGACTAGACATGCGACTCCTCGGCCTGAAGTAGTGAATATGGGCCAACCCCAAGCCATTATGCCCGACCACGTGCAAAAATAAATGGTTCATAATGCACCAGCTGATGTGCCTACCGTTACCCTACATGCAGACACAATATTGAGGTTGATGAATGGGTTAGAGTCATTAGTGCCCACTCAGAGTAGGCTTTTAGCTTCCCAGGCTACTTCATAGGTGCAAGCACAAGTTCAGCAAAATGTTGCAGCTTCTGAGATGGCCCATCAGCAGGTCGTTCAGCTAGTTGCAAATGGAGATCAGTCTAAGGATCTTAAGAATTTCATGGATCTTAAGCCACCAGAGTTCGATGCTAGTCAGTCTTCTATTAAGCCCCAGAAGTTCATTCAACGTTGGGAAAAGATATTAACTATATTGGTGCTGAAGGAGACTCGAGGAGTGGAGCTTGTTACTTTTCTATTTTTAGGATCTGCGGAATCATGGTAGAATTCAGTTCAGCGAGGTAGACGAGCAGGGTTGCCACCTATTACTTGGTCACATTTTTCAGCTATGTTTATGTATAGGTTCGTTCCACCGAGCAAGCGAGATGACATGATATGTCAGTTCGAGCAACTGTGCCAGGGAAGTATAAAAGTTACAGAATATGAGGCTAAGTTTACTAACTTAGCCAGTTATGAACCCTTTTTAGTTGCAAATGAGCATGAGAAGGTTTGTGGATGGGCTTGAACATCATTACCGTGTTCCGGTGGTTAAGGTTGTTCGAGGTGGTTTGTATGAAGGTGTCACAACCCAAATTCCATAGTAGGTCGTGATGGCGCCCAACACCATTCTTAGGCAAGCCAACACCGATCAACAAGTGAGTTCTCATTTATTTTATTAAACAATCCCCATATTTACTTAAAATTTAAAACATTTGATAAATAACTAATTTTTAATGGAAATGGAAATAACTAAAGGAAATCATAATTATAGGAATAAAACCCATAATCAAGTCTACTAATAAGTGCCAAGGATCTAGTTTCAAAAGTGTGTGGGCAACTAGTAGAATGTACAAAAGAGGACTACCCTACCGTCTGAAATAAGTAGACAGATACAAGCAAAAGAGAAACCTCGGTATGCTGTTGAACGATTAGGTTAGGGGAAGCTCTGCATAAGTCCTAGTCCGAATCAAGTATGCGCGCTTGGAGGATAACTAGATGCACCTACCTCAGATCATGTACAATTAATTACAGAAGCGTAATATGGGTACGTAAATAATATGTACCCAGTAAGTATCCAGTCTAACCTCGAAGAAATAGTAAAGAGGGATAGACTTGACACTTACTAGGGCCAATAATAATACTATTTAACTGTTATGCTAAGCATGAACAATAATGACAGTTTAAGAACAGGGAGAGGTAAGATATTCTTTCATAGACAACATGTCAATTTCAGTCAAATCATGTAACAACTTACATTTCAAAGCACTTCAGCAGTATAAATCACGGGAAGTTCCAAATAAATAAAATGTGCAGATTATGCCGAGGTCGTACGGCCTGGTCCAACATAATATTAAATTGTGTACTGCCAGAGGGTTGAATGACACGAACCATAGATGCATATGTTTACTACCGAGTCGCTCGGCCCGATCCACAAATAATAATTTATTTTTAGGAAAGCATACATTGAACCATTTATAGACAAGTATTTCATACAAATTCTTAAGTGAGTGAGTATAATCGTCTATATTTGTTTTACCAATTTCCAGCTTGACTTAGGTGATTATAGTAACAAGTAAGGATGTAAGCATTGTAAGTATAGCATAATATGGGTCCCAAACTACCCGAAACATTAGTATAATAGTGGCTACGTACAGACTCTCATCACCATGTACGTACGTAGCCCCCCCATATAGGTACATACATTTCTGTAATTCGCCTATGAGGTTAATTCCCTCATACAAGGTTAGAAAGGAGACTTACCTCACTTCAAGGTCTAGTTTCCGATCCAAGCATAAGCCCAAACCCTCAATTTGGTGTCGATCAATCCGAAACTATCCAAATAATGTAAAAAGTAATCAATATAGGCTAAAAAGTTCATACTCTCACCATTAGAGTGACTACCCAACCCATATTGCAAGATTCCTAAAATTCACCCCCAGACCCACGTGCTCGGATTCCGAAATCTTTTGAAGAAAGTTGTTATAAATATACGATTTTACTAAGTTTCATGGTCAAATTAGTGGTAAAAAACTCATTCTTGCCAAACCCTAGGTTTTCCTCTAATCCCATAACTTTCACTAATCTTTACATATTAATATACCCATAATCTAAGCATTTAACTCACATATAGTAGGAATTACTTACCTCCAAAAGCTTGGTGGAAAACGCCTCTTAAGATGCTTTGAAATCGCCTAACAATGGAGTGAAATGAGTCAAAAATGACTAACTCTCGTATTAAATGAAGGCCACTGCCTTCAGCGATTTCCACACCTATGTTGTGTTGCCCGCATTTGCAGACGAGTGTCTACATCTGGGGAAATGGGCTGGCCCAGCTGGGGCCGCACCTATGTATAGGTGATCATTGCTGCGGAAGAGGAGCCGCATCTGCCGAACCTGGGCTCCTCTCCTTGGGCCGCATCTGTGATGTTTCAACCGCACATGCGAGCACGCACCTGCGGCTAGACAACACAGCAACTCGAGCTTCATCTCCTTCTCAAATTTTCAACTTAGTCGAGCCTCGTCCGATTGAAGCTCAGGGCCCTCGGGGCCCCACCCGAACATACCGACAAGTTTGAAATCATAAAATGGACTCGCTCGAACACATGGAACGCCCGAAACAACTTTAAAACTAAGAATCACACCCTAAAACTAATTGAGTCAAACTTATGAACTTCAAGTTCTTCAATCTACTTCCAATGTGCCGAAACGTACTTATACTACTCGAAATGATACCAAATTTTGCGTGCAAGTCTTAAATGATATTATGAAACTATTCCCGGCCTCGAAATTCCATTCGGACCACGATATCACAAAAACCCGCTCCAAACCAAATTTGAAAAACTTCAAAATCCTTAAAGAACTAACTTTCACTGTTAGGCACCAATAGAACCTTCAAATCCCAAATTAGAGGTTGTTTACTCAAAATATTGACCGAAATCAAACTTGGCCTTTTAGACCAACCTTATGTAACCAAGTGTTTTGATTTCAACCCAAACTCTTCCAATTCAGAAACCAACCATCCCCGCAAGTCATAAATCATTAAAAGCAAGTGCCGGAAGTATTATTTAGGGGAATGTGATTCTAGAAAGCAAAACAATCAGTCGGGTCGTTACATTCTCCATCTCTTAAACAAACGTTCGTCCTCTAACGGGTTTAGATTCATACCTGAAGGGCTAAATAAGTGTTGATATCTACTCCGGATGTCCTTCTCAGACTCCTAGGTTGCCTCCTCGACCGGTTGGCCGCGTAAATCCTGTTAGATCTCAACTGGCGATCCTGTCTATCAACAATAGCAATTGGCTCCTCTTCATTACCCAAGCTCTTATCTAGCTGAATTGTGCTGAAGTCTAACATATGTGACAAGTGGGCGTGGTACCTCCGGAGCATAGACACGTGAAAAATCGAATGAACTCCTGATAAGCTGGGGGGTAAAACAAGCTCACAAGTAACCTCCCCAACTCGTCGCAACACCTCGAATGGGCCTATTATCACGACCCAGATTTCCTACCCTCGGGAGTCATGATGGCGCCTACTAATGGGAGCTAGGCAAGCCAACCATAACTACTTGCTACACTTTCATATTTCTTATTTTTAACAAATACCAAGTGATAATATGATAACAACGAAATTTTAAACAATTGAGTGGAAGGTAACAATAAAATATCTGGAATCAACATCTATTACAACTTCCAAAACCTCAAATACCCAAAATCTGGTGTCACAATATCACAGACTATCTAAGAGTCACTACATACAAGGTCTGAAGAAAATAAAATAAACTATTTCTGAACAAAGAATATGAAACAGGGAATAGAGATAGAGGGAGACGCCAGGGCCTGCGGACACTTGCAGGTCTACTTTGGGCCTCTGGGTGGACTAAACGAAGCCCTCCAACTACTGTCCAAAAATCTGCTCCTGGATCTGCACACAGTGCAGAGTATAATATCAGCACAACCAACCCCATATGCTGGTAAGGGTCTAGCCAAACCTCGGCAAAGTAGTGACGAGGCTAGGACCAGACTACCAAATAAACTTGTACAGTTTAAATATATACAGCGGAAAAGAAAATATAGAAATAACCAGTCAATGTGGAAAGGGGAAATATGCTATGGGGGAGATAACAGTTCTGAATAGAAGGCATCAAACAAGGAAAAGAACACCATAACTCGGATACCAATAAGGAATCAAAAATAATAAATGCACGGCATTACCCTTCGTACTTTTACTCTCTTCCTCACCAAAGCAAATATAATCAAAGGTGCACGGCATCACCCTTCATGCTTTTACTCTCTTTCCTCACCATAATCAATAGAATCGGCCCGGAATGGTACATCGTGTGACACGACATCACCCTTCGTGCTTTACACTCTTTCCTAACAATCATACAAGGCATCACCCTTAGTGCTTTACACTCTTTCTTCACAAAACAACAACGGCATCACCCTTCACGCTTTTACTCTAGTCCTCACCAAAACAGCAATCACAAACAATGGGGAGAGGGAATGAACAAGATTATAATAGGAATCCCGGCAAGGGAGCAACAGTTAAACAATTAAATCCCGGCAAAGAAACAACATCAACCATACCAACATCCTGGCAAGGGAGATAACCAAACAAGCAAGTAATAATATCCCGCAAAGGGGACAATTTAATAACTCTTTCTCTTTTCACTTTCACTTCACAACTCGCTTTTCCACTTATGCCAGTGCTCCAAAGGGTTTAATCAACTCACTTACTTTCACAAATTCGTAATCTAACTTAAGCCATTGCTCCACGATGTTCAAAGTCGCAATTACTTCCATAACTTTTCACAAAAAATAGAAATTACTTCTAAAGTATAGATTATTCAACGAAATCATGAAAATCACATTATAAGACTCACGGTCATGCTAGAAACCTACGTATAGATACTCGTCACCATGCCTATATTTCGTATTCAACAATAAATACGTCGCAAATAGGACTTGAATCCTAATTCCTCAAGCTAAGGTTAGACCAAACACTTACCACGAACTTCCACGACCAACTCAATCCTCAAAAACCGCCTTTCCTTTTGAATTCGGCTCCAAATCAATTGTATCTATACATAAATGACATCATAACATCAAATAACTCTAAACAATTTGAATCTAATACCTAATTATAGCTTTCCAATCATTCTTCCGAAAAACCCAAAAATCGACCATGGGCCCGCTTGGTCAAAACACGAGGTACGGACCAAAATCAAATCCCCCATTTACCCACGAGCCCAAATATATAATGGGGATAAGACATTCTCCACCTCTAAAACAACCGTTCATCCTCGAACAGAGATAAGAAAGTAGTACCTGAGTCAGGAAAAAGATGGGGATAACGGCTCCACATATCGGACTCAGACTTACAGGTCGATGCCTCAGTAGGCTGACCTCTCCATTGAACACAAACAGAAGGAAAACTCTTCGACCTCAACTGACAAACTTTCTGGTCTAGAATAGCTACCAGCTCCTCCTCATATGACAAGTCCTTGTCCAACTGGACAGTGCTGAAATCTAACACGTGGGATGGATCGTCGTGATACCTCCGAAGCATGGACACATGAAATACTGAATGCACGACTGATAAGCTCGGCGGCAATGCAAGTCTATAATCCACCTCTCCCATCCGCTCAAGAATCTTATACAGACTAATGAACCTAGAGCTAAGCTTGCCCTTCTTCTCAAATCTCATCATGCCCTTCATAGGTGACACTCGGAGCAATACCCACTTACCGACCATAAAAGCCACATCTCGAACCTTGCGGTTTGCATAACTCTTCCGCCTGGACTAAGCTGTACGAAACCTATCCTGAATAATCTTGACCTTGTTCAAGGCCTCCTGAACCAGATCCGTACCCAACAACCGAGACTCTCCCGGCTCAAACTATCCAACCGGAGATCGACACTGCCTACCATATAGAGCCTCAGAAGGAGCCATCTGGATACTCGACTGGTAGTTGTTGTTGTAGGCAAACTCGAATAAAGGCAAAAACTGGTCCTATGAACCTCCAGAGTCAATGAAACAAGCTCGAAACATATCCTACAAAATTTGAATAGTCTTCTCGGACTGTCCATCCGTTTGAGGATGAAATGCTGTGCTCAACTCAACCCGTGTGCCCAATTCTCACTGAACTATCCTCTAGAAATGCGAGGTTAATTGCGTACCCCTATCCGAAATGATAGATACGAGCACTCCATAAAGGCAAACAATCTCCCGAATGTAGATCTCGGCTAACCTCTCAGAAGAATAGGAGACTGCCATAGGAAGGATATGTGCTGACTTGGTCAGCCTATCAACAATGACCCATACTGCGTAGAACTTCTTCCTAGTCTGTAGGAGTCCAGTAATGAAGTTCAATCCTCTAAAATAAACCACCAGGCCTCTGATGCTCGTACTTAACCTATTAACAACTCAAACACCGAGCTACATATGCAACAATATCCTTCTTCATCCTACACCACCAATAATAGTGCCGCAAATCCTGATATATCTTTGCTGCACCCGGATGAATAGAGTACCGGGAGCTATGGGCCTCCTCCAAAATCAACTCTCGGAGCCCATCCACATTAGGTACACCTACTCGACCCTACAATCTCAAAACCCCATCATCATCTAAGGTAACCTGCCTAGTTCATCCGCGCTGAACCATGTCTCTAAGGACACACAAATGGGGATCATCATACTGTCGATCACGGATATGCTCCAATAATGAGGAACGAGCGACCGTGTAAGCTAACACACAACTGGGCTCAGAGAAATCTAGTCTCACGAACTGATTGGCCAAGGCCTAAACATCCAAAGAAAACGATCTTTCACCGACCAGAATATAAGCAAGATTACCTATTCTGGCTGACTTCCTACTCATAGCATCGGCCACGACATTGGCCTTTCCCAGATGATATAGGATGGTGATATCATAATCCTTCAACAACTCCAACCACCTCCTCTGCCTCAAATTCAACTTCTTTTGCTTGAAAAAATACTGAAGACTCTTGTGATCAGTGAACACCTCGCATGCCACGCCATACAGATAATGCCTCCAAATCTTCAATGCGTGAACTATAGGTACCCACTTCAAATCATGAACCAGATAGTTCTTCTCCTGAATCTTCAACTGCCGTGAAGCATAGGCGATGACCTTGCCCTCCTACATTGATGTTCTAAACGTCAATACCATACAAGAGGGGGGTAATTTGTGTGGTACCCAATTTTTGCTTTAGATGAACCTGGTTCTTCTAGGTGTTCTAACTACTGCAGTTTGCAGAATAATAAATACATAAAATGAAGAACACATAGATTTTTACGTGGAAAACAACTGTCTCAAAAGGTGAAAAAACCACGACCTGCTACTCAATAGGATTTTCCCAAACTTCCACTAAAATCACTGAGCCAAAACAACATTTACAAAAACTCTTTGTAAACCTAAGGATTAACTCTAATCCCAGTGTGGCACACAACCTCAATTGTTGCAACACTTTCAAGTTAACTCTAACTTGAATACTCAAAGTACCTAATACAGTTGCTTCTAAATAAGCTCAAAGGTACAAATAGAAATTCCTACTACAATTGAACTAGAATAAGAATAAACACAATGGAACTGGTTCTTCTATCTCGTTCAAGTAGCTTCAGGAGTGCACACTTATATCTCACATATATTGCTTGCAAAATAGACTTGCTCTTTTGCTCTCAATTATGTTTTACTTCTGCGTATGTGCAATACCTGTAAAAGGGAACAAACTCAGTTATTTATTAAGTTAGTAATCAGAGTTTGATTGAGACTCTGTTGCTTATCCTTAGACGATTTTGAGTCCTTGTCCGATAAAAACTCCAACCCTTATCCTAGATTAGGATTGTGTTCTCTCCTCATAAGGAGACTGTTCTCCTTATCCTAACTGCAACATTTTCGATTTAGTTCAGAAGATATTGTTGCTTGATCTCTACGGTATATCTTCCTCACGTGTATCTCATATGCAATGGTTGATAAACAATGTGTTTCACCAAATGGACCAGGTCTATCACTGAGTTCATTTGTCAATATTCAAAACTTCAACTGAACTTGGGCCAAAAAATTCCCCATTTTTGATGATGACAAACTCTATGCTTTTACTGATTAGAGAACCTGCGGAACTCAGCTGAAAATCAACACTTAAAATTTTAACTTACCATTAAGGGTCAGATTTAATTAGGTCATAAACATCACTGTTCAGATAATAGAGTTTAAACACAATATCTTCCCCATTTTGGCATCATCGAAAAGTTGCATAAATAATGTGAATCCCAGAATATTAATTAGTAGTCATGGCCACTTGGGCAACTGCAAGTGAAATCACGCTTTAGTTAATCAAAAATCATCTTGACAAAAATAACTATAAAGATCAGAATTAACATAAAGCAAGAGAAATACACATTGTTGTTGATAAGCAGTACTTCTACATAATAGTCCACAAAAAGAAAGAACAAAAACTACCAACCATGAGCAAAAACAAAAAAAAAATCCCGAATCTGGGTCACTAGGGGGTTTCTAGACTGGTTTAAAAATAGGACAAGGAAACCTAAGGCTTTGAGGAGCTATAGGATTGGGTTTGTATCAGATTAAGCATATTTTGAAGCATTCCTTCACTCTTTTCTTTTTCTTTTGCAAGTTCAGCTCTTAACCCATTCTTCTCTTCTTCTAGTTCAACAACTCTAGCATGAAGCCTTGAAATCTCAGCATCCTTTGTCCCTACCTCCTTAACCAAGGCTCTGACCTTGCTATTTACTGGAGTCTTCATTGATGAACCACGTTCATCAGGGCCTACACTGAGGATATAATCACAAGCCTGAAGAGTCTTGATGCCAAAGTGCTCTTTCTGGAAGCCATTTCCCATTTCTTCAAGGGAACGTTCAGCTTGTCTAGCACAGCTCTCAGAATAAACCCATAAGGAATGGCATGAGCCTTTGAATCATTTAGCACCCTATCTAGCAGCTTAACAATGAAGGCAGGCCAGTTAATCTACTTTCCTTCCACCAAGCACTGCATGAGAACCAGGTCCATGTAGTTTGCTGTGTGCCTCCTTTCCTGTCTAGGCAACAAGCATTTGTTTACAAATTCAAAGAGCACTTTATGCTCTGGCCTCATCTCACTCTTTTGAACAACACTTGCTTCAGGCACCTCCTCAGTATCTGTAGTGTCACAAAAGTTCCTAGTGATTTGAAGTTCAGTAGGCAGACCATCCAGACAAGGCCACTTTTGCCTTGTGTAATCATCATAGCCCTAACATGGAATGTTCAGGATTCTGCCCAACTTAGGTGCATTAAATTTCACCTTTACCCCCTTCACTATTCTGGTTACCAGCCCATTCTTCACAGTCCCATTAGCTATGAATTCAACAAGTTCTTTTCTGGCCAATCTTCCATCCATCTCAAGGACCACGTCCTTCCATACTTGTGCCTCCAGTGAAGTCAATAATATTACCATGCCTGGCTCCTCCAGATCTTTGAGCAATCTACCCTTCAAAATTTTTCTTTTGCCAAAATTGACAAACCTATCTTGTTCCTGTTCTGACTTTTCTTCTCCTTCTTCATCACTCCACTCTTCATCCTCTTCTTTTTCAACTTGTACTTGTTTTCCCTTTACAACTGACCTTGTTCTTTTAGATAGAGAGGATTCAGCAGGTATAGACTTGGAGGGCTTCTTTGCAGAGGACCTGGTTCTCTTTGATTTGGCAGAGGGAACTTCTACAATCGTACCTCTCTCTTGATGGACCAGTTCCATCTCTTCCTCTTCTTCTTCTACAGCTTCCTCAGAACTTTCAACCATTTTTTCTTTTCCCTTTTCTTTCTTATTTTTCTTACTCTCATGTAGTGCCTTTTGCAGTTCTGCTTCACTTTGTCTCACCCTACTTCCTGTGGCTCTACCCCTAGGTGTAGCAGACTTAGGTGATGAAACTTTGCTCTACTTGGTTGGTTTGGACGCAACAAGGGTCCTTTGTGAGGAGGCCTTGCATTTCTTTGGATCATAACCGGCTTTAACCTTCTTTAGCATATCTGCCAAAGTCTCCTTCACAGATGAACCAGGTTCATCTGGTTGTTCACTCAAATTTATCAGTCCCTCAGTAGCTTCACCTGAGCCACTTCCCCCTGACTTCATGCCTACCTCTTCTCCACTACCACATATAGCTAAGACTTTCCCTTTCTTTTTACTAGAGTCAGCCCCTTCAACATTCTTAGCAGCCCTGCCAGAACAAACGTATTATCCTCTTGTCAGTGTTAGAAGACCCAGGTTCATCACTTTCACTGGCAGAGAAAAATTTCTCAGATTCAGAGCTTGAGTCAGTTTCTTTGGTTGTAACTTCCTTCCTTTGACTAGCCTGTAATTTTTCGTTCATGACTTTCCTCAAAGAACCAGATGCAACTATTTTTCTATCTAACATTTTCTGGCGACGAAATCTGGGTTTTGGGGGTTCATTAGGAAGAGTTGAAGATGAGGTGTTGGGGGAGACTGGTAGGGGAGTTCCGGGGTTGTCTTGAGGATTAGTCATGGTGAAGAATTTTTGGGAATTTTGGGGATTTTTAGAGAAGAAGACAGATGATCAGGAGTTTTAGAATTAGAGTGACGGTTATGAGTGATTTGGTGGGTTTTTAAAGAGAAGTCATGATTAAGGCAGTAATGGCAGCCTTTTCAGAGGTCAAGTATGAGTCTAATCAAGTTAGAATTCCGGTCTCCTAAGTGATTAATAAAAATCACTAGATTTTAGGGAAGATACCCGTTATAGTTAGACTCCTAGTTTTAATGAAACTGGTTCAATTACTCAACTGATAGAATTTTCAGGACGTTTGGTGTAACAAGGACTTCTGCTCATGATTGATAATTTTATCTTTCTAATTGTGCAAAGTATAGAAACATACCTGAACTTTCTCATGAGCATATATTGATGAACCAGGTTCTTTAGTAGAACTTCTCTTGATTATGCCTCAAATGTCAAAATAAAAATTTTGTAAGAGATCAGTGAGTCATATAAACACATGTTACATGCGTATACTAGTTAACGTATGATATTAAGTAAGAATTAGTCCAGATATTTACATGAATTAAGAACTCCTAACCAAATTTTTTTTTTTAAATTGTGCATTCTGAACTGGACCTTTTAGGTGATCTTAATCATCCCTAATTCCAACCTGTTCCTTTCAAAGTTTTCTCTATTTAATGCCTTAGTGAAGATATCAGCTATCTGCTTGTTAGTAGCATAAAAATCTATTGAGATTATCCCTTTCTCATAGTTATCTCTTAAGAAGTGGTGTCTAACATCTATGTGCTTAGTCCTTTTATGATGAACAGGATTCTTTGTCATACTTATAACACTAGTGCTATCACAGAATATTGGTATGCACCTCACTTATATTCCAAAATCTACCATTTGTTGCTTAATCCACAATAATTGAGCACAACATGAAGTTGCAGCAACATATTCAGCTTCAGCAGTAGAGAGAGCTACTGAATTCTGCTTTTTGGTAGCCCATGATACAAGACAAGAACCCAGGAAGTGTGCCATACCTGAGGTGCTCTTCCTATCGACTAGAAAACCTGCATAATCTGCATCAGCATATCCAATTAAGTCTAAATTACTACCTTTGGGATACCAAAGACACAAATCAGTGATGCCTTTCAAATATCTCAATATTTTTTTGATAGTTGTCAAGTGAGACTCCTTTGGATTTGCCTGAAAATGAGCACAAAGCCCTACACTAAAAATAATGTCAGGTGTGCTGGCAGTAAGATACAAAAGTGAACCAATAATAACCCTATACAGCTTCTGATCTACTGATGAACCAGGTTCATCAATATCTAACTTAGTGGCAGTAGCAATAGTTGTATCTATTTCTTTGGATTCTTCCATTTTAAACTTTTTGATTAGTTCTTTTGTGTACTTCTACTGATGGATCATAGTTCCAATTGGACTTTGTTTGATCTGCAAGACTAAGAAGAAGTTGAGTTCACCCATCATACTCATTTCAAACTCACTTCCCATTAGTTTTGCAAAGTCCTTACTCATCTTTTCTGTAGTGGCCCCAAATATTATGTCATCAACATATATTTTTACAACAAGAAGATCTTTACCTTTTTCCCTTAGGAACAAAGTGCTGTCAATTTTACCTCTTTTGTACCCATTCTCCAGTAGAAATTTTGACAATCTTTCATACCAAGTTCTTGGGGCCTGCTTGAGACCGCATAGAGCCTTATCTAGCTAGTACACATGTTCAGGACACTCCTTGCTTTTAAATCCTGGGGGTTGTTTCACAAATACTTCTTCCTTGAGGTATCCATTTAGGAAGGCACTTTTGACATCCATCTGATGAAGAGTGAATTCCATATGTGCTGCAAAGGCGATGAGGAGTCTAATTGCTTCAAGTCTAGCAACTAGAGCAAAGGTCTCATCGTAGTCAATACCTTCCTCTTGACTGTAGCCTTGAACCACCAGCCTTGCCTTATTTCTTGTAACCATTCCATCTTCATCTAGTTTGTTCCTGAAGACACATTATTACACCCCAAGTTTTCATACGTGAGAGTACGTCGTAAGTCATGGATGTAACCTCGGAAATGAGATTATATTTAGAAGAAAATAAAGTAAGTTAATCATGTTACCTTGGAGGTTACAAATATTTAAGATGATGAATAACGAGTATCAAGAGGGTTGGAAATCTTAGAAGCTAAACCAATTGAAGAAAATAAGTTTCGTCGAGAGTCGATAAGTTTGGAATGTTATAACATGTACTTTGGGGTGAGGCTAGGGTTCTTAACATGATAAGTAGGTTATTCTATGAGTTATTTTAGTCGTATGATATTCATTTTATACATTTTGAAGGCAAGCAAGTTGTGGAACAAGAGTTGGCAAAGGTCATCACAAGTTACATTTATAAATTTGCTGAAATTTAGGTCAAATGTAGATACACTTTTATCCCAATATACTTGGAATCAAGGGATGATCTACCTACCAAATTGAAAATCTACGAGTCTAGTTTCTAACGCATTAAACCGTTCATCAATACGACATCGGAATAGAGAGATATTTGCATTTTTGCGAGACTGCGCCAAGCAGCTCTCTATGGGCCCCACATAGGCGGTTTAAGACATAGGGATATATATAAGATGCCTCAACCCCGTTTTAAGTCATTATTTTCAGTATATTTCAGACCTTAGAACCCTGGAAACACTCTCTCAAGGTTCTCTCATGATCCAATAGCCAAACAAAGGGCAAACAACGCAAATCAAGTGTCGGGAATTCCGTGGCGCTAGTAAGTTTCTTGTTCTTCTTGTTGTTGCTGATTTTGGGTGGTTC
>MU760346.1:406-22684 GCA_026770625.1 Nicotiana glauca
AATTCCTTACCTAGGATTTCTAGTTCGCAGACTGTAACAGAGTCAAACTTTCCTCGGTTCGGGATTAATTCGGTGACTTGAGACACCATTATATTCTCAAGTGGCGACTCTGAAAAAATTTAAATAACTAATCCCGTTCCGACCGTCCTTTAATTGGAAAAACTCTTTTTATTTATACCCTTCGCGGGGTGTAAGCGCCGTAAAAAAGAGGTGTGACAGTCGGCAACAAAATTCGAAAGCTTTTCTCAAAGTTGAAATTCTTAGTTCTCAAGACAAGAAAAAATACTTTTCTCTTCTTTTTTGTTGTTGATAATTAGTTGTGCTTTTGAACTCAAATTTTACTGTATTAATGATCTTCAAGCTATTGTTTATATAAGCAAAATTCAGAGCTTGTGTGCGCATACACATAATTGTATTCGTGTCGAGTTTTAATTAACAGGGCACATTCTATCATGTCCTTGAGGAGAGTTTTTATACGGGTACTAGAAAAAAAAGTTTTTGGATGGGGTTGTCTTTTTTATTTTGCTTTTAAAAGATAAAATCCCTAGGTACTACTTCTCAAAAGTTAAGGGCACTTGGTCCTGAACTTCGAGTTCCAAGTTCAAAAGTTAAGAATACTTGGTCCTGAACTTAGAATTACAAGTCCAAGAGTTAAGGACACTTGGTCCTGAACTTAGACTAACAAGCTCAAAAGTTAAGGACAATAGGTCCTGAATTTACAGTTACAAGTTTAGAAGTTAAGGACAATAGGTCCTGAAGTCCTGAACTTAAACTAACAAGCTCAAAAGTTAAGGACAACAGGTCCTGAACTTAAGCTAAGAAGCCCAAAAGTTAAGGACAATAGATCTTGCCTGAACTTAGACTAACAAGCTCAAAAGTTAAGGACAATAGGCTTTGAACTTAGGCTAAGAAGCCCAAAAGTTAAGGACAATAGGTCCTCAACTTAGACTAACAAGATCAAAAGTTAAGGACACTTGGTCCTAAACTTACAGTCACAAGTTCAAAAGTTAAGGACATGTAGTCCTGAAGTCCTGAAGCTAAGTTCAAAAGTTAAGGACATGTAGTCCTAAAGTCCTGAACTTAGAGTTCCAAGTTCAAAAGTTAAGGACATGTAGTTCTGAAATCCTGAACTTAGAGTTACAAGTTCAAAAGGTAAGGACATGTAGTCCTGAAATCCTGAAGTTAAGTTCAAAAGTTAAGGACATGAGCAGAAAGGTATTTTCGTTCAGGCAGTTAAAGTTTATTAAAGTAGTGGCTAAAGACTAAAGACATTTTAAACAGTGGCTTAAAAATAAATACATGTGTTATTACTGGCTAACCGTGCACTTCCCCCTATATTTTACAAGTGTAGTTGTGGGCCCATTTACTGACATTGGATTAATTTAAATAAACAAAGAACAAAAAGTGATTTTGCTATTCATGTGGATCCCACCCTACCCATATTCAATAAATAAATAGCTAAATAGTACTAGACAAATTGAGGGAGAGAAAAACGTGAAATTCATTTTCTCTCCCTAATTACCTTATTAGCTCATCACCAAACATAATATTTATATGTTTGTATGTAATATATATCTATCTTCTTCTTCTCTTTTTCATTATCATAGTTTATATCTTTTTAAAATCATCTTAAGTTACCAAAGCTTTAAAAATAAATCTTTAGAAGTTTTTCATATATATATATATATATATATATATATATATATATATATATATATATATATATATATAATACTTCTAATTTGGTATAGAAATGCAAAATCGTGACTGTCACGACCCCAAATCGGACCTGGTCGTGATGGCGCCTCTCATCAAGACAAGGTCAGCCGACACAATTCCAAATTCAATTCAATAATTTTAATAAGTCAATTTAATGCCTTTTCAATTAATCAGATATTGCTTAGTGTGAGTTTAAATGAACACTACGGAAATAAATACAGCCTGACGTCGGGGTGTCACAAGTCACAAGCATCTACTGGGGTCTAACTACAATTGAAAAGTCTAAAATGTACTGAAAATCGACAAATGAAATAAAGAGGGAGAAAATTAGTTATGCGAGTGCCGGCAGCTACCTTGCTAAACTCCGATGACTTTGCCTCCGCTCAACCAATACCAGCTACCGATTCAGAAATACCTGAATCTGCATACAGGGTGCAATGAGTAAAGTGAATACTCCGACTCAGTGAGTAATAAAGGTAAATGAAAACTGAGCAGTAAGAAAACACATAAAGCATATCAACATGCTGTATAGAAGCAGTATAAATCTAATTAAGAAAGCAATGAAGCTGTGAAATCTCTTAAAATATCTTAGCTCAATTCAAACATCTTTAAAATACCTATTTAACCATTCAGCAATAAAATGCAAAGCAACTAGAAGAGATAAGCACTGAAGATCCGCCCCTCGGGCACAAATACACAATTAAACAGCTAAATGAAAGGTAAATATGAAGGATAAACACATAAGTTCACCCCTCGGGAAATATGTCAACAAGTACGCCCCTCGGGCAATATCTTAGAATAATTCCAGCCCATCGGGCTAAATCTCACATCACAATGAGTACCCGCGCTCACCGGGTGTGTACAGACTCCTAGAGGTGCCCCTTACGGCCCAAGCGCAATATCAAGCCGTCTCATGGCATCATAAACAGGCTCTCGACCTCATATCAATATCAAGCCACCTCGTGGCTCACAATCTCAGGCCCTCATCCTTATTATCATAATCAGTATATCAGTGCTGCGGCGTGCAGCCCGACCTAAAAGTATCCTCACAATACAGGCCATCGGCCTTACTAAGTAAAAAATTACATAAGCCACTCAAGCAATAGTAAAACATGACGCTCAACACAAAATATTATCTAGAATTTCATTTCAAGTGTTAAAGCAGAGAAACCATGGCTGATTTTTGAAAACAATGGAAAATAACATAATTGAGTTCAAATATAAAGTCAAAACAGTGAGGAATATCAACATAAATCCCCGAAGGG
Organism: Nicotiana glauca; assembly: GCA_026770625.1. NCBI lineage: Eukaryota > Viridiplantae > Streptophyta > Magnoliopsida > Solanales > Solanaceae > Nicotiana > Nicotiana glauca. The sequence continues at coordinate 3,391 of MU760346.1, forward strand.
TTCAAATAGTTGGCATGAGGCCCCAAATATAGAATTCAACCCAAATAATGATAATAGCAAATAGATTTTAGTCAAATACGCGATAAAATAGTCAATCGCAACGGATTAAGTCACAATCCCCAATAGTGCATGACCCACGCTCGTCATCTAATGCGTGTGTCACCTCAATATAGCACAACGATGTGCAATCCGGGGTTCCATACCCTCAGGACAACATTTACAATCATTATTCAACTCGATTCGGTCCAAACTCTAGCTCGCGATGCTTTTGCCGGCACGAATTGACCTCCGGATGCTCCAAATCTAGCCACAATCAGTGCATAATCATTAAAATATGCTAAGGGAACGAAGCCCACTCAAAAATATCCAATTTACAACAAAAATCCCGGAATTGCTCAAACCCGGACCCCCGAGCCCACATCTCGGAATTCGATAAAATCACATCAATAGAATCCTCATCTGCTCACGACTCTATTCATACCAAGAACATCAAAATTGGACCTCAAATGGCCCCTCAAATCCCCATTTATACTCTCCAAATTCAAGCCCTAATTCTTCAATACTAGGCTTAATTCCATGATTAATTAGATAGAATTCACACAAGAATCGAGTATTGAGTTCAAAAATCTTGCCTCCAAGTGATTCCCCTTGAATCCCTCTTCAATCCTCTTCAAAAAGCTTTAAAATTTACCAACCATGGAGGAACTTAGCCTCAAATTCGCAGAAATGAGCTTTTAAAACATTCTGCCCAGCTCTTATTTTTCCTTCATCGCGATCGCTAGCACAAATACTCAGCTCCCAAAATTTAATCTAAGCGAACGCATAAAATAACCTGCGAACGCGATGCTCGGCCCTTTTACACTACGCGATCGCGGACCCACTGTCGTGTTCGCAATGAACAAAAATAAGCCAAGACCCCAGGTCCAATAACTCTACGCGAATGCGACCTTCCCTACGCGTTCACGGTCAACAATTTCCTTACCTCTATGCGATCCAAACTCATCCTTCGCGAACGCACTGAATAAAATGGACTGCCCCTCAGAAAGCTCTACACGAATGCGAAGAGTAAAAACTTTTGCAACAGCTGAACAAAAATCTGCAACATCTCCAAGGCATGAAATGGTCTGATTGACCATCCGAAACTCACCCGAGGCCCCCGGGACCTCAACCAATGGCACCAACATATCCTAAAACCTTATTCAAACTTGTACCAATTTTCAAAACACCTCGAACAACATCAAATCAGCCAAAACACACCAGATTCAAGCCAAATTTTCTAAAATCTTCCAAATTCTGCTTTTGATCAAAAACCCAACCAAACCACGTCCGAATGACCTGAAATTTTGCAAACACATCCCAAATGATACAAAGGAACTACTGCAACTTTCAAAATTTCATTCCAACCTCTATATCAAAATCTCACCTATCAACCGGAAAACGTCGAAATCTCAATTTCGCCAATTCAAGCCTAAACCTTCAACGGACATCCAAAATGCATTCCGATCACGCTCCTAAGTCCAAAATCACCTAACGGGGCTAACCAAACCATCAAAATTCCAATCCAAGATCATATACAAACAAGTCAAATCTTGGTCAAACCTTTCAAATTTTAAGCTTAAACTGAGAAATGTTCTTCCAAATTCATTCTGATTAACCTGAAACCAAAACCAACGATTTACATAAGTTATAATACACCACACGGGACAAGTCATTCCAGAGAGCTGACGATCAAAGTGCAAAAGCTCTAAACGACCAGTCGGGTTGTTACATCCTCCCGCACTTAAGCATACTTCGTCCTCGAACGTTCCCAGAGTTGTTCCAAAAGCCAACTAATCGTTGAATAACCTTACCATGTCCGGGGGTGATCCCACGTCACCCTATCTCATATAGGTATGATACACAATGCAACTGAAATTTCACAATCCAACCTAGCCCATAAACCTTAGAACCACATTTTCACTCCTGATACCATCCATAAAATCCAAATCTCACATATATACTCTGCACAAGCCCGAACAAGCTATAATAACCCATACATGCTATCTCAGGTGCAATCACATGATATATCACATAACTCAAATACTTGTAGTGATAAATTTTAATCACATCAGCGGCACACAACACCTAAATACCGATAGAAAAACTCTTGTCACTAAAGTCTCATTCCAACACTTCCATATGCTGCCAATGATAGTGAAACACAAAGTAAACCATAACCCTTATCTCAGATCAATCATTCATGGAGTCACCTTCTTTTGGCACAGACCATAGCAAATTTCTGAGCCGAGCCTCGATATTATCCTCCCGACATGCTGAAATCGAATCCATTTGTATTCATTAATGCTCCCAACAATCTCATCTAATCCAACACACTACTTTGGTGACATGACACATCAGTATAGGCTAAAACCCCAACTTGCACAATACATGCGCCAATAAGCAATAGTCTGAACATACTAAAATCATGAAAATAACTCAAATGAAAGAGTTGTACCTCAAGCTCACCAGTACCAGCACACAAGGCTGAGAACCCGTCTCACATCATAGGAACATAACATACGAATCTAACTCGCAAGGTCATACCCCTACATAACTTCGCTGCAATATGCGATCCTATCCAAACACTACTCCACATGAAACACCTCAAGTCACTTTGCTCAAAATCAACCACCACGCGCAATTTGATGTCTAGAATCAAAGCAAATCATCATAACCACGGCGAAACAATTTACAACATTACACAACTCGAAAGGACACAACCGATGCGATGTCCGCCAAGCAATCTTCAATACTCCTCTCACTCGAATTCCACTAAGAGACCCCCAATAACACCGCACCATATGTGCCTATAACCAACGAATCACAATGCCTCGCGACACAGAGAGATAACTCATAGATCTTCCCAGATTGCCAATAAGCTCAATAACAATCGAATTAACACATCCCTCAACAAAACAACCCAGAGCCAACCAAGAGCCAATAAGCTCAATAACAATCGAATCAACACATCCCTCAACAAAACAACCCAGAGCCAACCAAGCCGACTTAAGTTAGAACACACACCCACATTGGCCTGCCAACGAACCCCTGATCAAGGAACCCTGAAGCTGCTCCTTCAACTCTTTTAACTCTGTTGGTGCCATACGATATGGTGCCCAGCATCAAATCAACAACCTCGCCCGGCGACATGCCCGGCCACAAGAAACACATCCGAAAAGTCCTTCACCACCGAAACTGAATCAATGGTAGAAGCCTCTACACTGACATCCATAATGAAAGCCCAAATAAGAAAGATAATCCTTCCCAGCCATCCGCTGGGTCTTTGAAATATAAAACCACTCTACTGGGACATAATCCGTCGAACCTTGCCACTCAATCTATGGTATTTTCAACATAGCCAACAGCGCCGCCTTAGTGCAATAGTCCAGAATGACACAACACGGAGACAACAAGTCTGAACCCAATATCACATCCAAAATCTAACATACCAAGCAATAAAAGATCCGCTCGGGTCTCCAAACCCCGATAGTCACTAAACAATGCCGATACACGCGACCCACAACTATAACATAGCCTGAATATGAGAACTCCCAGTCTCCAACTCCATATAGCACACGAATCACCATACCTGATCCCAATTCCGCTGTCTGAAGGCATACCACACCTCAAATACCCAATCATTCCACGAGAGATACTCTAAAATTCCTATGTGCCACCAAGCCAACTCAAATATTAGCGGTCGATCTAACAAGAAAGTGTCGCAATACTAACGAAGTAACATCAACTTAATCACATTGCCTTTTCTAAAATATATACCCTCGTCAAATCACCCCAAATTAGCAATAACATTTACTTAATAATCCGAAAACCCTTTCTCTAATTATCTGAAGCTCATTTCTCCAATTGTCTGAAACTGCCCACTGCCTAAGATTTTTTTTTTGACCTCCTTTCAGAACTGAACTGTAACCCCTCTAGCCAAGAACTTCCATTGAGCCCATTCTGGAATAAAATCACCATACATCCCATGCTCCTCACGCTAGCAAAAAATATACATCTCTAGCCACGGTAGAAATCAACAAGAACTCTCCGACTCCCCTTTGCACAAACAAGCCTATCAGGACTGAATCCTCCTAACTCAACCAACCTATGCAGGCCACTAAAACCCAAAAGCATTGCTGCGAAATACTTTTGGAAACTCATTACCTCGTAACACCTAATGAACTAATCATATCTTTACCATACCGATCTGGACTACTACCAAGCTATCTCATCTATCCTAGCTCCCTTCTGATTTACCTTCAACTTGATACTCCTTCTTGCTATAACATCATAATTCCTCAGCCCAGACTTACCACACGAGACCCAAGCATAAAACCATACCGTCCTATAGTCCATAAGCCGTTGAATACTCTCTAGACATTACCTACAACACCGCTTTCAAAATGCTTACCCTGAAGAGACTTTCTACGAATCCAAAGCCATTACCTTCACCTTCCTGATACTGATATATAGAATCCCATAATTAATAGAGAAAATATCACATGTCTTGACATATTCTAATGAAAACTCAGTTTCTTGCCACATATACAACTTGAAGATACCCAATTGTTACATGTAAAATATTGTTAGAATCATTCCCGAGAGTCATCCACTCTACTCAAACTGCAACTAGCCTAATCAAACGAACCGAAAAACCCATGCCTCATTAGCACTCTGAAACCGCAGAATGTGACATCATTCCATTACAACCAAGAAACTTCTTGCTCTATGCACTGAGCATCCTTTACCAACAATGACTCAAGACATTCCGTGATTCTCACACACCTGTGAAGCATCCTATAACCTTTGTTAAGAATTTTCCTTTACTCGAGCCATCCTCAGTCTCAATATCTGCACGCCATAAACGATACACACGAACGCCTCAAACTGGAACCGACATAGCACATAATCGTGCAATCAACTAATCAATAGCAGACTCCTTCACTTGGCTCGAATCCATAGATCAAAACACACTCAATAACTCATAACGCATATACTCTCTTATTGCCATAATACCATAGTGAGATTAAACTCAAATCCTTTATAAGCTTGTGAAAACACATATCATCTAATACTTTAAATCTTCTGCAAATCTCGCATTCACTCTCGCAACAGTTATACCCACTCTCTTAAGCGACCCAATTTAAATTAAAACACATATCTTTCACTTGAAAATGAGATCTTCTAATAGACAACATAAAGATCGCACGAACTTCCGAACACTCCGCCGGAGATAACCCACCTGCTTCGCCTCGAACTAACCTTTCCGCATGCCTTCCATCGTCATGAACTTTACGCAGTCACTTAGTCTTCCTAACCCTTCTCGTCGAAATCACATGAATACTTCTCAAAGTACTAACATACTCATCCCATAGTCATCCAACCGTCACTTCCACTAATAGGGACACTACCGAACATATAAGTTCAAAAACAATTGCTCACATAATCAGCATCTCGGTGCTCAAGCTATAGGTAAAAATTCGACCTCAAGTCCTCCAGACTGGCCCAACATCAACTCACATAGATCACTTCTCACCCCTCGATAAGGGAATCACAAGCCATCGATGCACATCTGATATTGGATGCTCATGCACGCATACGAATGCGTGGAAGGAATTTCAAGAGTTACTTTTCAAGCTGAATCAAGGACGCTAAGAATTCAAGAATGTGAAGTCTTTCCTAAAGGTTCTGTAGCCCCTCGAGGATAAATACAGATGTATCCGCACCGATCCACGAGACTCTACTAAACCTGCTCATGACTCGTAAGACCTATGTAACCTAGGCTCTAATACCAACTTGTCACAACCCCAAACCGGACCTGGTGCCTCTCATGAAGACAAGGCCAGTCGACACAATTTCCAAATTCAATTCTATAATTTTAATAAGTCAATTTAATGCCTTTTCAATTAATTAGATATTGCATAATGTGAGTTTAAATGAACACTGCGGAAATAAATACAGCCCGACATCAGGGTATCACAAATCATGAGCATCTATTAGGGTCTAACTACAACTAAAAAGTCTAAAATGTACTGAATACAGACAAATAAAATAAAGCGGGAGAAAATCAGTATTGCGAATGCCGGCAGCTACCTTGCTAAACTCTGATGACTCTGCCTCCCCTCAACCAATACCCGCTACCGGATTCAGAAATACCTGAATCTGCACACAGGGTGCATGGAGTAAAGTGAGTACTCCGACTCAGTGAGAAATAAAGGTAAATGAAAACTAAGCAGTAAGAAAACACGTAAAGCATATCAACATGCCGTATAGAAGCAGTAGAAATCTATTTAAGAAAGCAATGAAGCTGTAAAATCTCTTAAAATATCTTAGCTCAGTTCAAACTTCTTTAAAATACCTATTTAACCGTTTAGCAATAGAATGCAAAGTAACTAGAACAGATAAGCACTAAAGATCCGCCCATCGGGCAAAAATACACAATTAAACATATAAATGACAAATAAATATAAAGGATAAACACATAAAGGTTCGCCCCTCGGAAAAAATGTCAACAACTCCGCCCCTCGGGCAATATCTTAGAACAATACCAGCCCCTCGGGCTAAATCTCACATCACAATGGGTACCCGTGCTCACTGGGGGTGTACAGACTCCTGGAGGTGCCCCTTACGGCCCAAGCGCAATATCAAGTCATCTCGTGGCATCATAAATAGGCTCTCCGCCTCATATTAATATCAAGTCACCTCGTGGCGCACAATATCAAGCCCTCGGCCTCATTATCATAATCAGTATATCACTGCTGCGACGTGCAGCCCGGCCCAAAAGTATCCTCACAATACAGGCTCTCGGCCTTACTCAGTAAAAAACCACATAAGCCACTTGGGCAACAGTAAAACATGGCGCTCAGCCCAAAATATTATTTAGAATTTCATTTCAAGTGTTAAAGCAGAGTAATCATGGTTGAGTTTTGAAAACAATGAAAAATGACATGACCGAGTTCAAGTATAAAGTCAAAACAGTGAAAAATATCAATATAAATCCCCGAAGGGTTCAAATAGTTGGCACGAGGACCTAAATATGGCATTCAACCCAAATAATGATGATAGCAAATAGATTTCATTCAAATACGCGGTAAAATAGTCAATCGGGACGGAATAAGTCACAATCCCCAATAGTGCACGACCCCACGCTCGTCATCTAGCGCGTGTGTTACCTCAATATAGCACAATGATGTGCAATCCGGGGTTTCATATCCTCAGGATAACATTTACAATCATTACTCACCTCGGTCCGATCCAAACTCTAGCCCGCGATGCCTTTGCCCGCACGAATCGACCTCCGGATGCTCCAAATATAGCCACAATCAGTGCATAATCATTAAAATATGCTAAGGAAATGAAGCCCACTCGAAAATATCCAATTTACATAAAAAATTCCAAAATTGCTCAAACCCGGCCCTCGGGCTCACGTCTCGAAATTAGATAAAATCACATCAATAGAATCCTCATTCTCTCACGAGTCTATACATACAGAACATCAAAATGGAACCTCAAATGGCCCCTTAAATCCCCAATTTGCACTGTCCAATTCAAACCCTAATTCTTCAATACTAGGCTTAATTCCATGATTAATTAGATATAATTCACACAAGAAACGAGTATTGAGTTCAAAAATCTTACCTCCAAGTGATTCCCCTTGAATCCCTCTTCAATCCTCTTCAAAAAGCTTCAAAATTGACCAACAATGGAGGAACTTAGCCTCAAATTTGCAGAAATGAGCTTTTAAAACATTGTACCCAGCTCTTATTTTTCCTTCATCGAGATCGCGAGAAATCCTTCGCGATTGCGAAGCACAAATACTCAGCTCCCATAATTTACTCTACGTGAACGCATAAAACAACCTGCAAAGGCGATGCTCAGCCTTTTTACACTACATAATCGCGGACCCACTGTCGCGTTCGCAATGAACAAAAATCAAGCCAAGACCGCAGGTCCAATAACTCTACGCGAACGCGACCTTCCCTACGCGTTCGTGATCAACAATTTCCTTACTTCTATGCGATCGCAAATCATCCTTCACGAACTCATTGAACAAAATGGATTGCCCCTCAGAAAGTCCTACGTGATCGCGTGACTCCCTACGTGATCGCTAAGAGTAAAAACTTCTGCAACAGCAGAACCTAAATCTGCAACATCTCCAAGGCATAAAATGGTCCGATTGACCATCCAAAACTCACCCGTGGCCCCAGAGACCTCAACCAAGGGCACCAACATATCCTAAAATCTTATTCAAACTTGTACAAATTTTCAAAACACCTCGAACAACATCAAATCAACCAAAACGCATCGGATTCAAGCCAAATTTTGTAAAATCTTCCAAATTTTGCTTCTGATCAAAAACCCAACCAAACCACGTCCGAATGACCTGAAATTTTGTGCACACATCCCAAATAATACAACAGAACTACTGCAACTTTCGGAATTTTATTCCGACCTCTATATCAAAATCTCACATATCAACCGAAAACCGCCGGAAATTTTAATTTCGCCAATTCAAGCCTAAACATTCCACGGACCTCCAAAATGCATTCTGATCATGCTCCTAAGTCCCAAATCACATAACAGAGCTAACCAAACCATAAAAATTTCAATCCGAGATCATATACAAACAAGTTCAAGCTTATTCAAACCTTTCAAATTTTAAGCTTAAACTGAAAACTGTTCTTCCAAATTCATTCTGATTAACCTAAAACCAAAACCAACGATTTACATAAGTCATAGTTAGCACAAGGGGCAAGTCATGCCCGAGAGTTGACGTTCAAAGTACAAAAGTTCTAAACGTCCAGTCGGGTCGTTATAGTTGCTACTAGCATTGAGTACTTTTGCATGTTGTTACTGTTTGCAACAAACTCGACATACGAAAATAATTGCAATCACAAAAGAATAAAATAATTTTATTAATAAATTGTGAGTACAATTCTGTTTCTCTCTTGATTCTTCTCTCTAGATCTTTCTCCGTGATTCGAAGTCATAACCAGCAGATTTCTTGAACGTAGGATGATGCGAACTTCCTTAGGACATATTTGATCTCCAGGAAAAGGAAGAACATTCGTTGATCACTTCGGTGGCTTTGAGAAAGACAATATTTGATGTCTTTGATCTCTTTATGAATATTTCATGAATTTTTATGGAATTTCGAGATCTCATATTTGATCTCTTTGTGCATATTCCGAGAGTTTATAGAAATTCTGAGATGATCTCCATTTTTGGAGATCTTCTTTTTAAGGGATTATGTAAACCCTTTTTATAGGAGTGACCTAGGGTTAGGATAGAGTAGCCTCCAAGTTAGGGTTTTAGTAGAGTAGTCACCAAGCAACCTTGATAGACTCCTAGAGTTTCAAGAGTCAACTTGTAGAATTTTGAATTTTGGATTTATCTTGATCCGTTAAAATTTTGATGTCTACAAATACATTTGCTACCATATTTAACCTGTAAGAAAAATTGTATCACTAAAAAAATATTGTTTACTATAAAATTAAATAAGATCAATATAAATTTTTCTCACTAAGAGGGTATTTGGATTGACTTAATAGCTCACTAATTTAGCTTAAAAGTACTTATGGCTTGTTTTAATATTTGACAAACCTAAAAAGTAATTTTAAATGCTTTTAAGCTAAAATAATTTAAAACAAGCTAACAGTTATAATTTGATCATCCTATTGCTTTTTGGCTAAAATGCACTTGAGATTTGGACAAATAATTTAGTTTTTTACCCTTTTATTAAATTATTTTTCCCTCACTATAAAACCCATGACTCATGAAAGCTAATGCCAATTCATTTCTATTGATTATAGAGATGGTTGAAATTGGTATACACTACACAATTTCTTATCTCGTTTTTAGTTTCCGCAATTTGAATTTTCATGCATATTTTGCTTTAAGCCATCTGCCTGAATAAATTATACTAAGATTGTGCAATATTTCAGCTTATAATTAAAAATAATATTTTGGACAAACTAGCATAATTAGAGTTCAAAGAGATAGTTATAACTGAACTTATATATGTGTTGTTATCAAAACATATTTTGCAACTTGAAGCTGAAGGCATATTTTGCTAGAAGTTGAATATGGAGTTGGGAATCAACGGTTATTTTCTTTATTGTATCAAAATTTTGCTAAATTTATGCACTTTAGTTACAAAATTAAGACATTATTATTATTATTATAGGTTATTGAAATAATTAATACTCAGAATGGTTTTCACATTAATACACATGAGAAAATGGTGTTAAGGAGGTTTTTTTGTTTAGGGAGTTGTTTCAGGTAGAAAAACTGAAAGGCTCTTATTTTAAGTGTTCGAGTTCTTTAATTTATTTCTGATGGCGAGATTGTGGCTTTTACAACAACAGTCCAATTTATATTTATTTTTATCTATATCTAATTTTTTTCTATATCTAAGCTTTTAGTTTGGCCTACATTCTATTAATTCACCTTTTTCTTTATTTATAACTCAATGTCAGTAAATGGGCCCAAAAATACACTTGTCAAATATAGAGGATGGCCTCATACAATTATTTTTGGGTGAGTCTCACCCAAAATAAAATTTCTCCCCACGCCATGCACCAAAACAATCGAAAAGGGAGTAATAATTAGAGTTGTAAATGTTTAAGGGATAGTTCAAGAGGGTTCCTATATATTATCCCTTTTAAATACCGTGTCGTCTCAGTCCATATAACCCTTGAGGAAGCTTCACTGAGTAGACGAGTAGTGTAGCAATCTTCTGATATCTTATTTACTAAACGTTATACTTCTTCTTTAGATACATCATATCATATCATGCTATATTATAAGCGAGAAGCTTCAAGTTTAAAGTTAAAATATGAAAATACTCATTAAAAACTAAACGACTATTTTGCCCTTCACATAAAGACTACTACTACAATAATTTTTTGAACCAAATAGTAAAATTACCTTAAAAAATACTGCTTTAGCATTAATGTATGAAGCCATAAATTTATTAAAATTCTTCTCGAAATATAGACCATTTAACCGCTCATTTTAATTTCAATAAATGATTAGGAAAAATGGATGACAATAGCCAAATAATTATAGTAGATGAGTGTAAAAAATAAAATGTCCTACAAAAGACATTCCCCTTCATCTCTCTATATTGTATCGCTTATTATTTTATTTTGATTTTGTATCTTCGTTCTATTTCCTCGGTTAAGTTACTAACTATATACGGCCACCATATTTATATCCCATATTGCAGAATCTCAAAAAATTCATAAAATTCTGTCTAACTTTAAGTGATGTTATTTTTTATGATTGTTGCCACTTGAAAACTTACATTAAGGATAGGTAATTTAACTCCATTTGCTTGTTTCATCTATGCATATGAAATATTTTTGTAATGAAGAAAGATATTTCTATCCGAAACAACTCACTATATTGATGTCGAATTGTTAAAAAGCTTGACTGATGATGTGGTGTCTCCCGGAACCCATTGTCAAAGTCATAGGTATTTTTTTCATTTTTATAAAAATATTTATTTTATATGTTAATCAAGTATTTTTTTTCTTTTTCAATAATTTTATGTGCTCAATCCATTTACAACCCTGCCTCTCTACCTGCAGTAAGTAGGGATAAGGTCTGCGTACACATTACCTTTCCCAGACCCCTCATGTTGGAATCAAACTGGGTATGTTATTGTTGTTGTTATTGTAATCCATTTACAACCCACCATAAGTTAGAATTCAAACGCGACGCGCGTGTCCAAAACTAGCCATTTGAATATGGTCAAGAACATTTTTCCAATGCTACATCAAATTGTATATGATTTGCCTTAGAAGAGACTATTTTTTCTTTTATTTCTAACTATTCGGTTGTATTATTGGTGAAATCAACACCAACCTAATAAATATATAACACAACGGGTTAGTTTGTACGCATATCGATTAATTTCACGGGATATTTGTCACTTTTACCAGTACAAGATACTAGGTAACTCTGTCCATTAAGGCTTAGACAAATTGGAAGCAATCACCTAATGTTTTTGTGTCCACTGAAATTTGAACTTGAAATTTCATGGTTTTTACCTATTGTATTAACCACACCTCTCCGGGGAAAACACAAGTTTTTCCTTCACACTTGCCTTACAAAAAGAAGCAATCCTAATAAGGATTATGAGACAGAGAGATTCTGTTCTTTTATTCTTTATTTTTTAAATATAAACTTGTTTGGTTAGATTAGTAAAATTTGTATTTGGGTAATATATTATGTGAAAGAGTTATTTGTGATTATATTCACATTAGATGGTCGGCCTCCAGTATGCTTCCAGGAACAAACACTCTTTTAGGAACGTCTGTTATTTATTGCTTTTTATATTTTTGCTTTCTTTTTCTCGATGCATAATTTTAAATAGTCTATATTTTCTGCACTACGTGCCGAGGGTCTCCTGGAAACAGCCTTTCTGCCCCCCAGGGTAGGGGTAAGGTCTGCGTACATATTACCTTCCCCAGACCCCACTAATGGAATTATACTGGGTTGTTGTTGTTGTTTCTGCGCTACGTACCTTGCTACCTTGCTTCTAACATCCATGCTATCCCAGCCATACTAAATTCAGCCTTAAGCACCCATCCAACATCGCACACCTCCGACACTCTGTTTTAAATAGGTAGAATTGGGATTCAATCGGGGCTGATTCCGGTGCGGAGCACTCGCAAAACGCCCCTGGGTTTATGTATGGGGCTTAGTTCCGTGAGACTTACGCCTCGGCAATCGAGACTTACGTCCCAGACACGCCCAACGCCCCGCGTACCGGGCTCACCAAATAGAACTTTATGCAATTGTATATAACTAACCTTGTAAATTCTTAAATTTTAAATAAATCTTTGACTATTCAAAATTATTTTTTTCTTAATCATAAAATTATTGAGTTGAGAGTATTTTATGTCATAATTAAAATAAAAATTATTACACGTTATCCACTAACACTGCTATAATAGTTAATTTTAAATAAATTTTTCATTTAAAAAATAATTATTTATTAACCTTTGTTATGTCTTTACTATATAATAGTCCATAATTTTTTATAATTATTATTAAAATATTTTTTTTTTATATTTACGAGATACAATACTTATTAACTTAATAGCTCAGTATTAGCTAGTAACTATTTACAAATAATTAATTATCATGGCATTGTATGGTGAAATATATGTCACTTTATTAAATTATTGAAACTTAAAAATAAACGATTCTAGAGAATCATATTTTAATTGTGAATTATATTTTTATATAAATTCTCTTTCAATTAGAAAGCATATTAAATAAAAGTAGTATTCTAACCGAGAGGTTGTGAGTTCGAGTCTCCCCAAGAGCAAGGTGGGAAGTTCTTGGAGGGAAGAATGCCGGGGGTCTATTTGGAAACAGCCTCTCTACCCTAGGGTAGGGGTAAGGTCTGCGTACACACTACCCTCCCCAGACCCTACTAAGTGGGATTATACTGGGTTGTTGTTGTTGTTGTATTCTAAGAAAAATATCAAATTATAATATCGAAATTCTTTCAAGATTCATTACTCCTTAAGAGATACATATAAGATTTCATATCGAATACATTATTTTTGATGTTTGAGTTGCAATAACGTTGCAGCTAATTTGCATATTATGATATATGTCATACTTTTCGTATTATTCATAGTTGAATTATAATTTATAAATATTTAAATAGATTATTTGTCATAATTTTATGATTTTAATATAATTTTTATAATTACTTTTTTATTTTATACTATCTAAAAATTCTAGAAATTAGTACAATTTAAAAATCCGTGGGACTTACGCCCCATGTCTCAGGGCTTACGCCTCGCCTCGTCAGAGGTAAGACGCCCCGCCTTACACCCCCGCTTCTTAAAACAACATACTCGTGAAATCTTTTACAAGTTATAGTCATATGGGTCCTTTCCCTAAAGCAAGTAAAATAACTGTTTTGGGACCCACATTTGTAGAGGGGATTATTTTTTTTTGTTATGCTTAATATACTATATTTTAAATAACAATAACAACAAAAAAAATTCAGTGTAATCCTACATGACCTAATAAGCTATATGTAAGTTTAAAAAAAATTCTATAAAATAAAAAATATTTGATTTCGTTCTTTAACAAATAAAGAATTGAAGAATTTGCAACTATTATGATCTTTGCCAAGGAAATTGCATTTGAAATGGACATCGAACCTATATTTTGTAAGAAACGTGTGATATATAGGAAGAACTAATTTTATGAGAATGTTAATAATGAAATCTAAAAATCTCTCGAAAAGTCCTCTAGAGTTGATTAGTTTTTATACATAGTAGGCATAGTTATTTTTTGGCAGAAATCCCACACACACCCCGTCCCCCCGAACTTGGCACTTTTTTAATGAGCGTACACCTTAACCGTGATTTTAATTACCCCTACACTTAATTTTTCGGATGTAATTACTCCCTAATCTATAAAGGTTAAAATCACGTGTAATTAAGGTGTACCCACGTTAAAAAGTGTCAAAGTTCGAGGATCTTTCCCTATTCTGCCAACAATAATAGTACTAATAATGAGACCACATTCTAAAAGCTCAATTCTAACTCTTGCAGTATGAATACAACTTTCACCTGCCTAGTGCCGAACATGTGCTTGTTGAAATGCTTCTTCGAAGTTGACCTGAGATATTACTATTTTCCTTTTTGGCTTCTAACAATGCTATGCTTTGGTTTACTTTGAGAGAGCGGTATATGAATATCCATTAGGACATTCTTTCTCTACTTGATGCAATACAAGGTTTAAACTGTTTATTTAGATTAAGTTTTTTAAGAATCATTCACTTTCAGGGGGAAAATGTGCTGGAGCTAATTTTATTTCGACTTAGTGGGTATAGTAGTTGTCAGGTTCGTAATGAGAATGGGAATGTATATAGTAGTGTAGAATCTTGTAGAATCGGTTAATTAGTTAGGTGATTAGTTTAAGTAGTTGATTGGTTGGCAATGCTATATATATCTGTATATCAGAATACACTGTATGATTGAGATAATAAAAATACAGTTTCATTTCTCTCCTCCAATATTTCTCTCTCTAGGTTCTATTGTTCAATCTTCTCTGTTGTGTTAGGGTTCACCATTTATGCCAATTTCAACTTGGTATCAGAGCGATTGATCGCGATTACGAATCCACAACATTGATTATGGGATACTCTGCTAGTTCTATAACTCAATTGATAGGTGAACTGCAAAATTGAGATTCAACAATGGCGGCTAAGACAGATTTGGACCATAATCCTCCGTTATTCCTTCATCCTTTAGATACGATTGGAGCTCCGATAATTTCGATTCAATTGACCGGTTCTGACAATTATACCACCTAGAGTCGAGCGATGGAAATCCAACTGCTTGGGAAGAACAAGCTAGGGTTAGTCGATGGGACTCTGAAAAAAAGGGAATTTTGATATAGCACTAGGTCATCAGTGGGATCGATATAACGCTATTGTGTTGGGATGGATCATGAGCTCAGTATCGAAGGAATTGATAACTAGGATTGTATATGCGAAGGATGCTAGAGCTATTGTGAGCATGTGATTTTTGCCATAAGCAAATTATTCCTAAAATCCAAACAAAATAATTTTTTATTATTTTTACAATTTTATTGAAATTTATTGCATTTTTGTGTTAATTAATTGCCTAATAATTCATATTAAAAAATACAAAAAAATATGCACATGCATTAGAATTTTTAATTTTAGTATTAATTCATTTTGGAAACAAATTAAAGAAAAATCAAAAAATAGCTTTTTAGTATTTTTAATTGAAAATTGCTATCAATAGTTATTAAATAAATTCTAGAATTAGTTATAATTAGTTTAACAATTTAATAAAATTAGAAAACATATAAAAGAAAAATAAAATACAAAATACAAGTGAAAATACAACACAAAAATACAAAGAAATAATGGATTGATTTAAAATTTGGGCCAAGTATATTAGCCCAAATAATAAAATACCCGCCCATGCCCATACCCGGTCTGCCCTTCTACATGACTAAACGACACCGTTTCAAAAGATAAATCTGGGCCATTGAAATAAATTGATCCAACGGTTGAGGCTAGATATCAATAATAAATAAAACGACGTCGTTTAATGCCCAAGAAATCTAAGCCGTTCATTTTAATCAATCTAACGGTTCCAATTAAATGTTACTCTTTTAATATACCAAATTCATAAAAACCCTAAAAAATATTTTAATCTCTTCTTCTTCTCCTCCCCTCAGCCGCCACTAAACTCTCTCCGACCCCGCCGGAACCCTACCGGCGGGAAACGATAGTTACGCCAATCAATCCCCAAAAAAACACCATCGAACCGCCTTGAGCTCCTAAATCCACCCTTCTATCCCGTTTCTTTCGAATCAACCCCGTTCTGTAAGAATATCCGAAGTCGTGTCACCGGAACCCTAACTCCGGCGAACATAACTTCGTCCAAACCAACCCAAAATCACACTGTGACATCTCCTGACCTCCTTCAACCTATTTCTAAGAGTCTTGAGCCTTAAAAATCACTGGAGCGGCTCGAATCCAAGTTTGAAGCTTCTCCGGTGATTCAACATGCAAGAAATTGACGCCAAAACTTCCCGAGGTTCTTAGAGATTTTGTCAATTAAAACAAGAAAAACAAAAGGGAACTGTCCAAGCAAACAAAAAGAAAAGCTAAGTCTTTCTTCTTTCTTTATTTTTTGTTTCATTATTTTTGCATGCCTGTTTGTTTCCCTTTTGGTTTTGTCATGAGTTTTTCTACCTGTTTAGTCTTACTAGGGTTTTTAGTAATTAGATATTGATATTAGCTTCTGATTAGTTTTGAGTTAATAGTAGAGCGATAGGCAAAATTAGTATAAATAGATTTTCAAAATGATTTTATTATTTGTTTCTGAAATTAGTCAATCTGGTTAATTGTTAGAGTTGATTGTTGATTAGTTGTCTTTGGTTATAGCTGTTAATTGATAATCAGTAATCAGTTAATCTGGTTCTTAATCGTTTTGATAATTCAATAGTTAAATTCTGATTAACCTTGATAATTAGGGTTATAATAGTCTGTTAGTTAAAAATAATTCAGGGTCTAAAGGGTGAAAGGGCTCGGTTATTTAGTAAAAAACATTTAAATTGTAGGGGTATTTGGAAATCTTAAAAAGGGCTCTTAGTAAATCTGATTTATATTCAGGGGTAGTTTGGGGATTTAAAATGAGATATTGATAATAAAACTAATGAAGTAGGGGTAGTTTGGGTATAGAAAAAGGGTAATAGGGTAACTCTTTAAGTGAGGTAGGGGAAAATAAGGAAATACACCAAGATAGAATGTTCTAGATGGGGTAATTAGTGTGATTCTTCACAAATAAGGGTAGCTAGTTGAATAACTAATAAAAGAATAAGGGTGTAACTGAAATAAAAGGGGCCAAATTATAAATTCTGAAAATATGAAATTCCCTCCATTTTCAAATCTATAAATAGGCATCTATATGCCTCATTTTTAAAGTTTTGGGCAATCTGAAATTTCTCTCAAGTAACTTCTGCTATTCTGCAATTCTAGATTCAAACTTCCGAAATTCAAAACTCAAAAAAAAAAAATCAAAAACAGTAGAAAAGTTCCAAATTTCACTGTTTCATTAGTTCTTAAGTCAATTTCAATGCTGTTTGGATGATTCTATTTGGTCCTGGTAATTGAAGAGTTGTGAAGTCATTTCTGAACTGGTCAATTGTGTTTTCTCTGGTCTATATATTCTACTGTTGGTTAAAATCTGGTGGTGATTGAGGCTGTGATTGAATTGTTGTTTGATTTCTGTTGCTGATTGTCGAATTAGAGATCTCATTCATTTTCCTCTCAAATTCTTATACTCAGGTACACATTTGTATTCATTGATGTAGCTTCAAGTCTGAGCGAAGGAATCTAATGTTCATCTACTGTTTCAAGCTGTTTTAGCAATACATAGGTGTACTGATTTGATCAATATAGAATTTAGTTAAGACAATTTGTATTTGATAGGATAATTCTAGTTTGTATTGGACTGTATAATCGGACTGTTTATTTCAAATAATTACTAGCAATTTGAACTGCAATAGTACTCGATTTGCAATAACTTTTCTAGTAATAAGTCGAACTGATAGTAATAGTGAGGTTAATGGTTAGATTTGAGCTAGTTCAATAAAATTTGGAAATTTCTCTCTAATCTTCAATTACTTTGTTCTGTTTTCATTCACTGGATCAATATAGATAAAAATTTATTTAGGATAATATGATTGAGTTGAGATCTGGAACTAGCTTTAACTTCTAAATATTTTTTTTTTTAAAATATGGTTCATTTTTAAATAGGTATTTGGATTTAGAATAAGCCAGGGCTATTAATACAAATAATGAGATACTGTATTCTCTTCTTCAGAAACTATTATTCTTTGCAGATCAGTAGGCACAATTAAATTTGTTTTAAGACATTTAATACGCTTTATATGCACGATAATACTAGTGTGTTTAAATTTATAGCATCTTAATTTTATTTAATTGAATTCAGTTTGATTGGTATTTTGATAATAAACTAAGGCCTAGTAGTTGATATTGAATTAGTTGGGCCTGTAGTGCAATATTTACGGGTAGTTGGGCTTCCGCATGAAGCCTGGTTCGCTGGGCCCAAATTAAGGGAATGGCCCATATTTTGTCTTAAATCAGTCGTCCATTTGGACTTTGACCTCAACTTATGGCTAGCCCTTTTGTACTTATTTGGATTCTATGTTCAAGGCCCCAAAATTGGCAAGACAAACGAATTCATAGGCTTTTAAAATATAGTAATCCCTAAAAAATGCTAAGTTGATCAAAACTTTTTCTTTATGTTAGAGATAAATCAAATAGATAATAGTAGTTCTCTTAGGGTTAGCCTTCTAATAAAATAATGAGATGAGCCTCGCCAAAGCAAAAAATATAATTGTGGGGCCCTCACTAATTGCTTACAAATGCTAGAAATTGGGAGGACCGTTTAGCGAATTTCACGGTTTTCCCCAAAGATAATAAACACGTAGTCGCTTTAGGTGCGAGTTTTAATAATATTACCTTCCAAAATATGGGTGCACATTTATGTGACCCAAATTCAAATCTCAACGAAGTCGAAATGTGTTAAAAGCCACGGGCGTACTGGTATGGCGTGGTTCGAGATACATTTTTACGACGTTGTAATTTTTGCAAAATAAATAATAAACATAATAAAAGCGGGTTATTAATAAAAGGCACATAAAATAG